>RQTK01000955.1:169589-183626 GCA_003991915.1 Elysia chlorotica
TATCTATCTATCTATCTATCTATCTATCTATCTATCTATCTATCTATCTATCTATCTATCTATCTATCTATCTATCTATCTATCTATCTATCTATCTATCTATCTATCTATCTATCTATCTATCTATCTATCTATCTATCTATCTAACTCAACTGAACGCTATACATAGAGGACTTGGTTTTTCTATATAATAATTATGTGTCTCTAGCAATGTATGATTTCAACAATTTTATATGTGAATGTAAAATGCTTATTTTATTTCATTATTATGATTATTTTTTTTTTATCTCACACATGTATAACTGATGTTGTGATATTGAATCAAATGTATTCTTGTACGACAAGAAAAAAAATCCTATTGGTTGTTTAAAGGCTTATCTTATCTTATCCCCCCCCCTCTTTCCTTTCTCCCCTCCCCCAGGTTTACAGCCATAATCCGACCGTTCAGGACGCGTATCGCTGTCGTGGTGGTTATCCTTATTGCCATCTTCAAGGCACTCTGGGGCTTCATCGTCTTCAAGTTCTCCTACAACCAGAAGAAGGGCGTGCCTGTCATTAAGTGGACCGACTTCTTTCACGACAACGAGGTGTGCGACTTACTTTCAATACTCTAAATTCAAAACATAGACCGCTTTAAAAATGTGTACTGTGAACGAGGTGCGCAACTTACTTTCAATACTCTAAATTCAAAACATAAACTAAATAGACAATAATTTTCTCATACAGAGAAAAAGTGACGTAGCTTCTCTCTTTCAGAGAACAATTGACAGAGCTTTCCTCCTACAGAGAAGAACGTGACATTCCTTTTGTCCTACAGAGAACAAAATATATAGCTTCTGTCCCACAAAAACCAAATGGCATGGTTTCTATCCGTCCAAATAAAAATGACACCTCTTCCCTCTTACAAAGGAGAAAATGAAACAGCTTGTCTCCCAAGGAGAATAAAAGACATTTCTATCTTACCAAAAACAAATGCCAGAGCTTTTCTCCTACAGAGAACAAGCGACAGAGCTTCCCTCATACAAAGAAAAATGACATCACTTTCCTCCTACAGAGAAAGAAATACCTAGATTCTTTCCTACAAGGACCAAATGATATTGCTCTCTTATATTTAGAACAAAAACCGTAGATTCACTCATACACAGAGCAAAATACGTAACTACTCTCCTACAAAGAACAAAGTACTTAGATTCTCTCCTTAAAAGTACAGGTGACAATAAGAACGTCTCTTTTACAAAGAACAAATAAGTTGAGTTTATAAGATCAATGTCTAGGTAGCTTTCAACTCGTCATAACCCTTCTTTATGTTTCGTACGCGTATTCTTACCAGAGTTATGTACTTACAATTCAAGGGATTTCATTTAGAGGTGTCCCCTGCAATAAGTCTAGTGTAATGGTATTGACGGTTCTATCTCCCAACCAGGAGTTTTTCACGCACATGACTGGCGCCTACGACTACATCCTAGGCTTCATCCCCGTGCTCACCGTGTGTGCCGGGTGCATCCTCATCGGGGTCAAGGTCAGCATCGCCGCAGCTAACAGGGCCAAGATGTTAAGTTCCGGTAAGTTGTGTAACAGAGCCAAGATGTTAAGTTCCGGTAAGTTGTGTAACTAACAGGGCCAAGATGTTAAGTTCCGGTAAGTTGTGTAACTAACAGGGCCAAGATGTTAAGTTCCGGTAAGTTGTGTAACAGAGCCAAGATGTTAAGTTCCGGTAAGTTGTGTAACTAACAGGGCCAAGATGTTAAGTTCCGGTAAGTTGTGTAACAGAGCCAAGATGTTAAGTTCCGGTAAGTTGTGTAACTAACAGGGCCAAGATGTTAAGTTCCGGTAAGTTGTGTAACTAACAGAGCCAAGATGTTAAGTTAGGGTAAGTTGTGTAACTAACAGGGCCAATATGTTAAGTTCCGGTAAGTTGTGTAACTAACAGGGCCAATATGTTAAGTTCCGGTAAGTTGTGTAACTAACAGAGCCAAGATGTTAAGTTCCGGTAAGTTGTGTAACTAACAGAGCCAAGATGTTAAGTTCCGGTAAGTTGTGGAACTAACAGTACAAGGTGTTAAGTTACGGTAAGTTGTGCAACTAACAGAGCCAAGATGTTAAGTTCCGGTAAGTTGTGTAACTAACAGAGCCAAGATGTTAAGTTCGGGTAAGTTGTGTAATTAAAAGAGCCAAGATGTTAAGTTCCGGTAAGTTGTGTAACTAACAGAGCCAAGATGTTAAGTTCCGGTAAGTTGTGTAACAAAAAGAGCTAAGATGCTCAGTTCCAATGATTTGTGTAGTTAAAAGAGTGCCGGTAAGTTGTGTAACAAAAAGAGCTAAGATGCTCAGTTCCAATGATTTGTGTAGTTAAAAGAGTGAAGATGTTAAGTTGTGGTACGTTATGTAGTTCAATGAGTGAAGGTGTTAAGTTGTGGTACGTTATGTAGTTCAATGAGTGAAGATGTTAAGTTGTGGTACGTTATGTAGTTCAATGAGTTAAGATGTTATGTTGCGATAAGTTGTGTAGTTAAAAGAGTGAAGATGTTAAGTTGCGATAAGTTGTGTAGTTAAAAGAGTGAAGATGTTAAGTTTTGGTAAGTTGTGGAGTTAAAAATTAAGTTGAAATGGTTGCTGAAGGTTCAGCATCAGCACAATGCGGCTATAATTGAAACATACCCCAAGTCTAACGTCTGATAATTTTATCTGTAGTCAAAAGAGCAAAGATGTTACGTTCCGGTAAGCTGTGCAGTTAAAAGAGCCAAGATGCTAGGTTTGATTAAATAGTATTACTGCTATTCACAAAGCCAATCTGTTAGGTTATGGTATGTGTTACACCTGTGACTAGAAGTGCACAGATGTTTCAGGTAAGTTGTATCGCTGCCGTGGACAATTTTAAGATGTCAAGTTCCGGCTGGTAAGTTCTGGATAACGGTCACTTGAATAAAAGCGTAGATGCATTACTAACGGGGCGGGGGGAGGCTAGATTCTGGTCCTTTCAAACATATAAGTGATTACATTAATATTTTTACCGGACGACTTTGGTACAAGTAAACAAACAACTTTATTAATCAGAACTTATTATCCTTAATTATCCGAAATCTTTCGGGTCTATTATAATCTAACACCTATTTTGGGACCTTTTACTCCACCCCCCCCCTACAAAAAAAACAATGCAGGTGGCGAGAAGGGGGCGGCCCAGAAGGTACCTCGCAACAGCCGGACGACCTTGACCTTGCTGAGCGTGTGCGCTCTGTTCACGTGCACGCTGGGCGTGGGCTTCTGCCTGGAGAGTCTGATGACGCCCGAGCAGACGTGGAAGTATTACATCATCAGATACAAGGTCGGTACTATGCAAGAGGAGTTAGGGCAAAGATACAAAGAAACCACTAACAAACAATAACGAAAAGATCCACCCCCCCTCCTCCCCTGCACTTTTCTTTTTTCCCAAGAAGAAAAAACAAACAAATTACCATAAGATTTTAAAAACAAAGAAATACGAAAAGAAACGAAACGAAACGAAACGACGAGATGTGGCGACCATACTTTGTTTTGTTTGTTGTTGTTGTTGGGTGTTGTGTTTTGTTGTTGTTTAGGGGGGGGGGTTGAAAACCATAAAAAGAAAACAAACAACAATTTTGCCACTGTATTTGTTGGGCAGTTAGGTTAAATATTACAATCACATGATAAGATGTGGCCATTGTACTTTTTCGCGTGTAGTTTATTAAGTCAGGAAAAAGATTATGAGGAATAGGGTATTATGGCCGTTGCGCGCGTCGGTTCTTCGTTCGGCACACTTCTACAACTTTCTTAGTCCTTGATGTTAACTCTTTGTTTCTGTCTGTCACGTGCTATTTCTGTGATCTTTGTCAGGCCGTCATCCGAGTTTAGTCGATATTGTACAGTCAGTGCGAGACCTCTGGCACTATTGACACGGCCGGGTGGGGAGGTGGGGGCATGCCGAGCAGACACCACGTAGGCTCTTGGCGTTTCTTTAGGGATAATGTCTTCGTATAGTAAAAGGTTATAAACACAATAGCACATGGGACGGTTGTACCTTTTTCGCTTAAAGGTCTTTAGCTGCTGATGTTACAAACTCGCGAAAATATATGACGTCGACCATTTCTCTGTGTTGTTTTTTTCCCAGGTGACTTTCTTGCTGTACACTATAAACAGCTCCTGCAACTTCATCATCTATGTGGGGATGAACAAGAACTTCCGTGACACGTACCTCAGCATCCTGATGCCGTGCGGGGTTCGCCCCACCAACCAGAAGTCTCAACTGGTCAGGACATCCACCTACGAGAACTAGATCTACACCCAGCACGAACTAGTGCGAGTGTTGAGCACGACCATGGACTTTGGAAAACCCGATCAACCTGGGATACTATAATTAAACAATGGTGCTCTAGGCTGAGAGTCCCGACTAATGGTAGTTTTTGTTATTCAAGCGCAGCCTTAGTCTCAGGTCTAACTTACTAACATCATTGTATTAACTACACCTTAACGCGTAACTGTGATCAATCTACAGACAGTGTATTTATAAAGATATCTGTATGCTACAGGCGAGTCCCATTGTAAAGTGAAAGACAGACTAGCGTTAATTTAAAAAAAAATCGTTTGACGTTTTTTGAGAATAAAGATGATGCCTTTTATTTGGACTTCACCTATTTATTTATTAACTTTTTTTTTACAATTTATGACATTAATATTATTTTTCTGATTTAGAAATAGACACGGCTCAGAAAAGGTGTTATAAAGGATTATTTAGACGCAATGCTTGTATATATAGAGCTTGTTAAAGTTAAAGATATATATTTTTCTAATACTCTTTGGACACATCCAAAAAAACCTACCTATACCAATGAAAATGTATGATAAAAATATAGAATGTGCAGAGAAATTGTACGTCATTAAAATGTTGCTGTAGATTTAAAGCGTTTACGATTCACTTTTGTCTCTATTCACTTGCGTATACTTAATGCACATTTTGAGTAAAGTTATTACAAGAGGCGATACTTAAATTATTTTGATTCTTAATGTGCAGTTTAAAATCTTTGCAAAGCGTTTGGCACTCACGCAAGGGCGGCTAGTGCCTTTGGGCAGGGTGGGCAACAATAAAGGTACCATTCCAACCAGTATAATATCAGAGAGAGAAAAAACTCCCATCGAGTGTCAGTCGGATAATTACATGAACCTTATGCACTTTTTAAAAATTATTATGGTGTTGTTGTTGCTGATCCAGTTTTCCCTAATCGATTACTGATACTTTGACTCTTGTTTCAAACGTGTGTTTTTTTCGGTAACGTAATGTGTTATTTTAGGAAATATTGTCTTATTCAACCGATGACTAAAGGGGCCTAGACACGTGAAAAAAAAGTTTTAATTTGTTCTGGGAAAACCTTTTTTTTTTAAACAGCGCGGAACCTACGGCTATGCGGATGTTTTAATTGAATCTGGGAACTTCTTTTTACTAATGGATGTGCAACCACTTGAAGAGTTACTCATACAATCAAAGCATATCTTTTTAACATTATTGTTATACTTTCTTTGGAGAAATTTTGATTTTTATTTGATTTTTTGTTAACAACTACGAAAAAGAAATTTATTGGACCAAAATAATGACACGAGCTCACACACGGATAAAAAATTCGATACCATGTTTATAAAATCTGACAACTCATAAAAACATATCAACTGAAGCGTTCAATGAACAAGCCATCTCACCAAAACACGCTACACACGATCAAGTTTCCCAATCATGCTTTGATGTACATAAATTGAATAAAAATTTAGACGACTTTTTTCGTGTATTGGCCCTTTAAGCCAACACAAAAAGCGAGTGTTTATTTACGAATTTGCTAAAGGGTCTTTGAAAAAGAGAACAATCTGATTAGTTCATTCTAATTGTTGGTTCTCGAAGTGAATACGTCTCAGACGATATATTATAATAATATCAACGAGACAAAATTTTGGACAGGCCACAAATTGACTGTATGAAACTTCCCAAGGTCAGTTAAATCACTCAATCGGCCTAGCCTGGGACGATGTCCTTGATGTGTTGCGTAGTTCAACAGCTCAAACTAACACAACCATAAACACGGTTTTCACGCTTTTCGAAACTGACTCTGTTCACCATAAAACTGTCCCAATTCATTTTGAGAAAGATCAACGCAGAGGCTGCAACTGATTTAGATCTATAGTCTTCCATTTAGAGTACTTTGTAATTTAAAGGAATTTTTAATCAAAGTAATGTAATTCTGGTGAAGAATACAACATTTTGAGATTGTGTATAATTATAATTTGTTTATTGAATGATCATGAATCTGATCTTGATATTGCGCCTAGACCTATCTTAGGGCTTTGATCTTATATTTCAATTCCTCAAAGGCAAAAAACTACACTTCGAACAAGACGATCAGGTAAATACTAAATTAGAGAAAACCATAATTTGCGAATTAAAAAGAAACCTTTTTCAATAAAATATAGTTATGTCCAGATGAAGCCCGGATAAAAAAAATATAATTGTACTTCAAAACTTAATTCAGTCACTCATTTGAGCTGGAATAATCTTGAATAAAGAAGTGAGGGGGGGGGGGGGGGTTAAGTGGCCCATGCCTGCAACATTGGCTTCCGACGCAAAAGGTCCGTGGTTCGAGCACTGGGGATTTCGCTCCCTAGTTGTTAGGTCGGCGTCAGTTTAATGTGATCGGCTGAGAGGGGACACATGGTATCGCAGCCCTGTCTCGTGTAATGTCAGACGTCAGTCTTGGGACCCGTCAACAATATAGCCTATATAGAGCTACAGTTTGACGCTAAACCAACTCAACTACTATAACTACTTGAATAAAGGAGTCTACAACCGCAGATTACAAGTTTATTAGGTCTTAAGAAAAACCCTACACGGTAACGGGTTCCCAGAGAGGGACGTCTTATCGACCATATCCAATAGTTTTGTTGTGTTTTAGAAACATACAGATAAAACCTTTATCTTCCATTCCATCCCTCTTGATTCCAGCCCTCTACAAATCCCTTAAATGGTGAGTTGATCGACCATACTTGAATGGAAGCCAACTATTTTGAGCTATTTGGCGAATACTTCTTAACAAGACCTAACGAGACTACAGTTGGCGCCAGTTACCATAAGCTAAGTATTTTTATATCATTCTCAGTTTACAAATGTATCCTTAAAAGATCAAGGTTAATTTTAGTGACATTTTTATGTGTAACTGGTAAAAATTAGACAGTGCTTAGTTTGTAAATGGATTTTTTTGGGGAGGGGGGGGGTTATGTCAGTTCTTTATCCATTTTTAGTTAAACAATAATTTGATTCTATAACCTTATTTTGATAGCTTTTTTTCCATAACACTCGTCATTATTTATTAAATGATTACATGATTTCGCCGCGATATGATCAGAAAAGGAGGTGCGGGGGCTTTAATAATTTACTTACAAGATCGTCGTGAATTCTGTTTTATCTCGTTTCACTATCTGCATGGCTGCTTTTTTTCTAACCCCCCCCCCCCCCCTTTTTTTTTTTTTTTTTTTTTTTTTACTATTCCTATCGGTGCACATAATTTTTTGTGTGTGAATTTTCCTCCTTATCTACGACCTCAAACCTTCTCCCGATGCAAACGGTCCAGGTTCGAACCTTGGCGATTTCGCTCCCTCTCTCTGTGTCTCTCTCTCTATCTCTCTATCTCTTTTTTTTCTCTCTCTCTCTCACTCTCACACACCACACGTGTTTATACCTTTGCGTCGTAGATTGTTATCCTTCATTCTTTGTTCATTGGCGCATACTTGGTTTTGAGTTTTATAAATTCTCACGACTGTAAACATCATTTAACCCCCGATTTTTAAAAACCATGATAAAAACTAAATATATTGAAGTGTGAATTGTTTGCCTCTTTTTTAACACAACACTTATGCTATATCTTTTGAAAATCAAATAAATTTGTGTTTAGATTAAGTTTGCAATTATACTTCGAAGCTGAGTGAATTGTTTGGAAATAATTATTGCAAGAAAAACTTGGTGCGACTGCAACAACTTGTACGTTTGTCAAGTTAAACTTGTTTAAATTTGCGGCTATTTGCAATTGTCTCTAGATTGCCTCTTTTTATCCCCCCCCCCCATCCCCCTACATTTCATACAATGTAGCTGTTACTGTGCAAACACAAACTCAAACACCCATGTTTCATGAGAAGAATCCATTCTTCTTACACCAGGGGATGCGGCTTCTGAATAACAGAAAAATCTCGCCCCACTGAAAAGAGATCTACACTGTTCCAGAAAATTATTCCTTCATCTCGGATGAAAATTTATTTTAAAAAATCCTTCTAAACTCCACATACCAAACCTCATCTTTAATATTAATTTCATTTACCATGGGTCGAAAATCCCATGATCCATACATTATCTATTTATCTAACTCGTTAGGCCAGGCTGTTGCAGTAAACTGCTTTACCTATTCTATATTTTTATCCATTGTTATTTCAGAGACTTGGATTCGTAAATGTTTCTAATATTTCAATATGTTAATATGAAACCATGTACATTTTCAAAAGCTATATTAATTTGCTTGTTTCTCTGCAGCTGTACACGACGGTCATTTTTCATGCAATAATTCCATTCTGTTTCTTTCCCAAAACATTTGATTTTAAATCGACATTTTTTCTTGTATTAACATTTGTCATTTTGTTTTTACAGATTACCTTCGAAGTTTATCCCGGCTATGTATCATACTTGTATTATTTTTTAAGTTTTGTGATACTGCATTTTACTCAATGAAAAATTGCATATGTTGCATTTAAGTCTTTTGTGTTTGGTCCTCAGGTTTATTGGGACTTCTTGCGCCGCTGCTGGGTGAACATTTTTTATTGCTGCTCTTTAACCCCCCCCCCCCCACACACACACACACAGGTTGAGAACTTTGGAGACGATTCCATTCCTCCGCAGCATGTATTTTTTTATCAGTGTTTTGCATAAATGATTTGAACTTTTATCAGATTCTACAGCGGTTGATAGTTATTAATTTTATGTGTATTCGTTTCCACCGATCTATTAAATGCACCATAACTAATATAGTTTTAAACGTCTGTGGAACCATGGCACAATAAAGCCGCTACTGTGCTGACGTGCCGTAAACACAATTTTCAACTGACTATTTTCAAACGACTGAAAGCTAAAGTCGTCTTGATAGCTAGGTATCTATCTCATTCTTTGTTAAATGCACAACTGAAATGATTCCAACAAGAAATAATCGGGCACACGCAACTCCACCAAGTATACTGGACCAAAAAAGCCTCTATGGAGGTAAACAAAAGGCAGATATTATAACTAAAAGCGATTTCAAGCAATTTGTTTCGATAGTCCAATAAGAAAAAGAATGCATCGCATTCAACATTTAATATCTAATTTGACTACCTTCAAAATATTTAAAGTTTAGAAAAAAAAATTGATAAAAAGAAAGATGACATAGCTATGTCTGTAGAGTGACCAACTCATAATTTACATGCCCAGGTTTGAATCCCAAATATGCCACTTTTAATAGTTATTTGGTGTCAGCATGGTAGAACTAAAACTGATGTACTGGTAAAACCCCAGTTCATAATCCTCCGTCTGCCTAACCCAAAAATAAACTGCACAAATAGAAATGTGCCAGTCTTGGTATGAAAAATATCTCCCTTGACGGAAGAATATACTATTAAAAATCAAGCGGAAATATACATATTAAATTCCAAACGTTTATGACAATATAGACAAACGGGCAAAGGGTATTTGAAAATCTCGTTGGGATAAAATAATCTTTTAGTCGACGTTGGTGGTTAAGATGGACCAACCAACTTATTGTATCTGCGTTGACGTTGGTCGTTAAAGAAACGGACCAGCCTATCAAATGATCTATTGGTTGGCGTTAGTAGTAAGATATAACCAGACCAACCAACAAAATTAATGGCTTCTCTGTTGCCGTTACACGTTCAGACATTAAACACAGAGCAACAAAATCAATTGTTCTGGATTGACGTGAGGTATTAAGAAATCAATACTCCAACCTTTAAATAATGGTCTCTTGGTTGACGTTAAATGTTTCACTTGGAATGGCTCAAGGTTCTGTTAAAAAAAAACAGACACCATGTATGTTAAAACACAAAACGTATTTATTTGAACTAGATTTCTATTGTTCAAATTGTATTTTGGACTTTATGGGCTGAAATTCTATTTGTCCGAAAATTTTCAAAAACCGTTGGTGCTTTGGGTATCGATTGTGGATTTGGCCACAACTAAGTTCTCAACACTACCATGTTCTTGTTTTGAAGGTTACTTATTTTAAAACTTCTCCTAGCACAAGTTGGGCGTGCATCTTAAATTTCCTAAAAGTATATCCTTCATTCACATCCTTTACCTTTGCATCAATTTCAAGATATTTTTCACCTCATTTTTGTTGTTGTTCCCTTTTCACATTTTCTTTGTTTTTTTTAAAATTATGCCTTGTTAGCTTTTCCCAGTCAGTTTTTCACGTCATGCAGATTTGTTATCTGTATTTGCCTATACATGTACTTGTGTGAACTTTTGGTTACACTTGTCTTCCCTTAGTTGCTCCATTTCCATTTATTTCTGCTTCGAGTCGTGTCCTGGTCATGTCAGTATTTACTTGACTGAAGAGGTTGCAATGACAGCGCCGCATATTACTAAGTGTTGGCTTGTCAGTCAGTGTTCCTTCTCTTTCCAGAGCTTGGATGTCATGATCTTCCATCTTTCTCGTTCAAGCGCAATCTCGCAGCATTCGTTGATTTTGATTCAAGTCGAGTCCTCCGAGTTCTTGACCAAACTTTTCGCCTCCTTTACCTCTTGTGCCTTCCACCATACCCTCTACGATCTTCGTCTGCCAACATCTTTTCATATCACTATTCTATCAAAATACAAGATGATTATTAGCTGATCTTCTCCGGATTTGGATCTTTCTCTACGGGATAGCCCAGGCACAACTCTTGTGCTCGGTGGCAGGTGAGTCGGTCCGAATGCAGATAGGGGTTTATGCATTTCTTAATTAAAAATCGGGTGCACCATCCGTATCAAGTAAAAGAAAATCTGTGGATGCTGACATCCTTCTGGGTTATACTATATGTTTGCTTGGTATCATTTTCGGTGATTAGTGATGACAGTGAAAACGTGGCCAATCTTAATGTTTTTGCTTTTTGTGTGTGAAGCCAAGAACGCTTTAAAGCTCCGCTCTGGCGACCTTTTGGTACAGTGCCTTAGCGAGGCACAGTCGAAATGTATGTTTAATATTAGTACCTTAATGGACATCATGGTAAATCTGAAAGGTTTGATCTTATGGTACCAGAACTAGATGGAGAAACATCCAGACCCCAAAGGAACATTTCCGGGAAGGAGTTAGAAGATACTGCTATTGCCAGACCTAAGCATGGGTATGAAATACACCTGGAATATGACAATAACATTTACAGTTACATATGATTTAACAAAAAAGCCATGTTTGAAAGCGTGTTAATTCTGCAAAATTAAAATAATCTTGGTTGAAAACAGTTTACAAATTACAAATATTAATCTTCGAATATGTAAACCTTATCACAAAATAATCCTGGAATTTTGAAAATCGTGCACCAAAATCTTACAAAATTAAAAATATATCAAAAATAATGTTGGGCGGCTAAAACCCGTGTACCAGAAATGCAAACAATAAAACTTAAATCCTGGTTTGAAACTTGTCCCTAATCTTGCAAGACTGAAAGAGTTTAGCGATTCTGAGTGATAAATACAAATAACTTCGAAATGAAAATTTATGAATAATCTCCACCGGTTGGAAGACTGGTGTCAAAATTACAACCATAAATAGATGAAGAATGTTGGAAACCTGGTCACAAATGCAATTATTGATCTTGAAATTTTGAGCCCCTTGACTTAAAAAAAAAACAATCTTAAAAGGTTAAAACCCTATTTCAAAATTACGAATACTGTAGTTTCGAAACGGGATATTTAGCCTTCTAAGATTATTTAATATTATTAATCTTCGAAGGTTTAAAATCCAGCGTCCAAAATACAACTATGAAAAATCATGACAGGTTGCGAACTCTGAAAGAAAAAATGCATAACATGTCGGTTTTAAGCCTGGTTCAAAGTTACAAATGTTAATAGTGGGAGGTTAAAAGCTTAAGACAAGTCGCATGCTACCACGATGTTGTACTTATGGCCCTTAGGAAAGTTCAAAACCCGGTGTCAAAATTACAAATAGTGTTAATCTCAGAAGGTTACAAGCCCAGTTTTACAAACTGTGTATCAATGTATAATAATATACTATTAAAAATCAACAGAAAATGTACATAATTATGACATTTCAAACGGGCAAAGGATGTTTGAAAATCTCGATGGGATAAAATACTTTTAGTTGACGTTGGTGGTTAAGATGGACCAACCATCTTATGGTCTCTGCGTTGACGTTGGTCGTTAAAGAAACGGACCAATCAACCAAATGATGTATTGGGCGCCGTTAGTGGTTAAGATATGACCAGACCAACCATCAAATGGTCTCTCTGTTGCCGTTACACGTTCAGGCATTACAGACATCAATTGTTTATAGATTGACGTGAGATATTAAGAAATCAATGCTCCAACCTTTTAATAATGGTCTCTTGGTTGACGTTAAATTTTTCACTTTTGATGTCTTAAGGTTCTGTTCATGTAAAAAATTTGATCCTTGCATGTTTTTTTTTTTCACACAAAACGTGTCTATTTTAACTAGATTTCTATTGTTCAAAATTGTTTTGGGCTTTACGGGCTGAATTTCTTCTTGTCCGGAATTTTAAAGAACCGTTGGTGCTTTGGGTATCGATTATTATTTTAAAAACTTCTAGCACAAATTGGGCGTGCGTCTTGAACTTCCTACATCCATATCCCCCATTCACATCCTTCACCTTTGCATCAATTTCACGATTTTTTCACCTCACCTTTTTGTGTGATCCCTTTTCACATTTTCTTTTTTTTTTTTTTTCTTTTTTTATTATGCCTTGCAGCTTTTCACAGTCAGTTTTTCATGTCCTGCCGATTTGCTATCTCTATTTGCCTATACTTTGGGTGAACTTTTGGTTACACTTGTCTTCCCTTACTTGCTTCATTTGTTTCTGCTTCGAGTCGTGTCCTGGGTCATGTCAGTTTGCACCTGACTGAAGAGCTTGCAATGACAGCGCCGCATATTACTTAGTGTTGGCCTGTCAGTCAGAGTTCTTTTTCAAGAGTTTGGATGCCATGGTCTTCCATCTTTCTCGTTCAAGCGCACTCTCGCAACACTCGTTGATTTTCATTCCACTCGAGCCATCTACGTTCTTGACCCAGCTTATTTGCCTCCTTCCTCTACCTCTCGTGCCTTCCACCATACCCTCTACGATCTTCTGCAATGAGCTGCACATCCTTTTCATGTCTGTCCTATTTTTTCTCTGTGCATTGCAACGGAAAGTTGGACATCCTGAGTAAACATTTTGAATTTATTCTTCTTAAAAGGTAAAACACCTGGTGTACAAAATAATGTACGTTGAAAATGTGGGAATCTACTATGAAAATGTTCATAATCCTGGAATGTTCAAAATCTTGATATGAAAACAAACTTTAATCGTTTGATGTTAAAAATACAAATGTGTATCTTTGAAGGTTAAAAATCCTGTCAAAAACGAATCTAGTTGGTTGAAAAATCTGGTCATACACATGGCTTTCACAGTTTAAAATCCAGTAGATAATCTTGGAAAACTGAAATGTTTTTCAAGGTTCATTAAACTGTCCCTGATATACAAATATTAACGGGAGGTATAAAACCCGTTTTCAAAAGTACGAATATACTTGAAATGGTGGTAACCCAGTTACATTTTCAAACATATTTATCATCTTGGAACGTTGGATACCCCGAGTCAAAATACATCTTCGGTGGTTGAGATGTCGGGTCTAAAATATAAATAATAACCTTGGATGAACAGTTTTAAAATTACAAATAGTAATCTTGGAATGTAGAAACCTTAGTCCCAAAAAATCATGTAAGGTTGGAAATTCTG
>RQTK01000956.1:0-20358 GCA_003991915.1 Elysia chlorotica
CTTATGATTGGCTTAGGATGCTTAATTGTGGGGTGGGGAGAGGGGGGTGGGGGCTGGGCTCCGCGTGTCGTGCTTTCAATCCATACTGAGTAGAGGACAAAAAGAGACTTTGACTGACACTAATTTTCATTCGTTTACATAAATAACATCTCACAGAACCATCGACCGTGAAATCAGCTGCACTGAACTAAATCTAGTGGCACGGTTTGAGGGTAAAAGACAAGGGGAATTATATCTTTTCAAAACCTAGGGTAGTAGTAGTAGTAGTAGTAGTAGTAGTAGTAGTAGTAGTAGTAGTAGTAGTAGTAGTGGTAGTGGTAGTGGTAGTGGTAGTGGTAGTGGTAGTGGCTGTGGTAGTGGCTGTGGCAGTGGTAGTGGCTGTAGTAGTAGTAGTGGTAGTGGTAGTGGCAGTGGTAGTGGTAGTGGTAGTGGTAGTGGTAGTGGTAGTGGTAGTAGTAGTAGTAGTAGATGTAAACGAATTGGAAAAAACAATTATTTATAAACAAGATGAATTGGCAATTTTTTGGATTGAAAAGATATCTATCCTCCCACCATCTTGTTTGATTGTTGCTGTTGTTGTTGTTGTTTTTTTGTTTTTTGTTGTGTTTTTTTTTTGCATGAAAGCCAAACTTAATGCAGAATATCGTACATGTTGTTAAATTAATTAGTTTTTAGTAAATATAAGAACCAATAACTTGAGCTTTTATTCTACTTTATATTCAAGCAAGCTTTAATAGTAAACTGTAACACCAGTTCAGTACAGCTGAACATCTCACAGAACCATCGACCGTGAAATCAGCTGTACTGAACTAAATCTAGTAGCACGGTTTGAGGGTAAAAGACAAGGGGAATTACATCTTTTCAAAACCTAGGGTAGTAAGTACAACGTAACGTCAAGCTTGCAACTTGTCTTAAGATATGCGAATAAGCGGTCGACTCTTCGTAAACCTTTGTATTCGCATATTCTCACGACGATTTGAAGTAGTATTAGTAGTAGTAGCAGCAGCAGCAGCAGCAGCAGCAGCAGTAGCAGTAGTAGTAGTAGTAGTAGTAGTAGTAGTAGCAGCAGCAGCAGCAGCAGCAGCAGCAGCAGTAGTAGTAGAAGGAGGAGGAGGAGGATGAGAAGAAAAATAGTTGTAGTATTCTTTTCCACATTCTTGCATCTAGCTTTGATAGAAGTCAGTGAAGTTGCATGGTTTGGGTCTTGTTGATTCAATCCTTCTAATTTACTAATTCAAATTGACTTGCCTATAAATTGTGACTTTTTGAGTCTAACAACAAACTGAAATAGTCCTTTAATTCTATCAATCCAGGCTTAAGCACACTAAGTAATTTGTTGGTCTGTTTTGGAAAATAATTCTTTTTAAAAATAATAGTCTCGTGCTTCCTATACGCCTTGTTGATTCAGTCCCACTATTCTAATTAATTAATTCAAATTGACTTGCCTATAAATTATGATTTCTTGAGTCTAACAACAACCTGTCGTCCGAAATAGTCCTTTAGTTCTATCAATCCAGGCTTAAGCACACTAAGTAATTTATTGGTCTGTTTTGGAAAATAATTGTTTTGAAAAATAATAGTCCCGTGCTTCCTATACGCATACGTTGGAACCACCTGTTAAAGTTTAGAACATTTCTTGGTAATTAGGCTTTGCAAAAATCCTAAGTCTCCGTCACATAAATTTTCTCTACAAACTAGAAATTTCGGCAAAACCTGGTTTCTAGAGTCCCCTGAATTTTAATCGCATTAATGTGATTTTATGGACAGCGGCTTAAATCTAATCCTTAGTTTTACTCTGAAATTCTAACAGGCCTGGAAAACAGATTAGTAGACCTAATCTCCCCATTAATTAACCAAGTAGACCAGTCTCTGTGTGTTTATAATTTGGTCGGTTTTTTCCCTGTATTCAGACCCTCTGAGGACGTGTCGTAACAGTCGTAATAGTCAGTACGTATCGACATTCTGCTTTACATATTGGCGCTGCGCAAACTCTTGGTGAGTATCGATATCCGTGTACTCGTGGCCTTTAGCTGTAGAAATGTATTCCTTCCGCAGTTATAGAACTATAGGGTTCACACGGTTCCACGTAAAGTTTAGTATTATTTCTAGAGATTTTTGTACGCATCCGAGTTAAGAGAGAGAGAGAGAGAGAGAGAGAGAGAGAGAGAGAGAGAGAGAGAGAGAGAGAGAGAGAGAGAGAGAGAGAGAGAGAGAGATAGATATATAGATAGATAGATAGATAGATAGATAGATAGATAGATAGATAGATAGATAGATAGATAGATAGATAGATAGATAGATAGATAGATAGATAGATAGTTGGATAGATGGATAGAAAGATATGGAAAAAAATTATAGTTAAAGATAGACACTTTTGTTTTCCTCATCGCATTTTATCGTCTCATTTTCAGATCGTTTTTTTTTTTTTTGGTAAATAAAGTGAATTATATTTCAAATAACTATTAATTTCAGTAACATAAGTCACCCTTGTGGTTGGGGAACTGTCGGTGTTAAGCTGAAATGGCACTGCGTGACTTGTTCACAACAGCACGGCTGGTTACTCTGCTGGTCATGGCATCTGCCACTCAAGGTAAAACTTTGGAATTTTTTTTTTTTTCGTTTTATATTGCTGTTTAAAACATTAAAACATTTTTTGCTTACTACAAAATTGTGTATTTTAACTGTTTCCAGAAAAATGGCGTTTGTATCTTTTTGTTGATGTTCGCCAATATATCTATCGATATAGTTTGTTACTGTAGATTTGATAATGTTTGTAATAATTATTACAACTAGTCATGATACTTTTTAAACCTAACTTTAGCACACACGTATTTTTATCTTTGAAGTTTTTTTTTATATAAGCTTTTGTTATTAATTTGATTTTTGGTTTATTCGTTGTTGTTGTTGTTGTTGTTGTTGTTTTTGTTGTTTTGTATAGTTTTTTCTGTTTTCTGTTTTTCTTTTTTCTTTTCAAGAGATGTCCTCACATTAATTGACTTACTCATTGTTTTATATCTAAAATGAAAAAAAAATATGAAATAAATCTTAATTTGCAAATCCCATAGTGCCTGTCCTTAAAAAAAAAACATGTGTATCATTATATAATGTGATTGACATGTTCAAAGATTAGGAAGAATGCTCGATATTAAAAGCTTTATCCAAGAATTGTTAATTATAATAAATAATGGTTCGTGAAATAACATTTGATAATGATAAATATATATATATATATATATTCCCGGCTTCGCTCAGGTTTTGTGACACTGTACGGCTATAAAATGTTTGTTTAAAGCTTTATCCAAGAATTGTTAATTATAATAAATAATGGTTCGTGAAATGACATTTGATAATGATAAATATATATATATATATATATTCCCGGCTTCGCTCAGGTTTTGTGACACTGTACGGCTATAAAATGTTTGTTTAAAGGTTATACTAGATAAAGCTTGGATTTTGGGACACTGTGCGCAACTAAAACGGTAAAACATAGTTGCAGAGATAGAAGTTTAAAGCCAAAGAAGCTAAACAAATTAAATGTGATACAAATGGGTGCACCACTTAAAAGGACATGTCAATAGTCATGATAACTCACGCTAGGATATTTACAGGATTTCTTTTAGATCCATTTAACCCCATTTTTCGATGATAGTCGACGTAGATCAAAATAAAATTTAAAATGAGATCGAATGTTTTTAAACCCCGAAAGATCCCCATTCGATAGATCTAGAATTCAGTATTAAAACCCGGATAGAGCCCCGCACGTGAACATGTCGAACGGATAGAGAAAAATATATTATATATATCTATATCTATAAATGATAGTGTTGACATTGACTGGGTTTAAGAAGACAATAATAATTATGGTGGTAGTAGAGCGTCAAGAAATCTAAACTATTGAAATGTTATAACCCAGGAAAAGACACGCACCAAATTGAACCTAGCCAACAATAACATACAATAAGCTAAATGAAATAAAAAAAAAAAAAAAAAAAAAAATGACTACTTGATCAACGAAAAAATTTAAATTAATAAAATCTAAATAAAGATTTATGAGTAATCGAAAAAAATAAAAGAACCAGCCTAAAGCATTCAGAAAATTCCAAGGTACCAATATATCTAAAATTCAAGTTTGTACCTGAAGCAGTTATGGCGGAGAAGACGATGATAATTTCACCAGTTTACAAATATATAATAAGATAATTATATAAAATATTTATTTATTTAAATTTATATAAATGTTAAATCACATTTGAAAATCGTGTCGGGAAAACTCAACTTGTTTTTATATCGGTCATGTTCCTCCACAGGTTTTGTAAAGACGCCACGTCTAAGACCCCTCAGTGCGCATGACTCGAGAAGAGCCTCGCCTATATTATCGGATATCTTTTCTTTTATGAAGCGATTGGGTGACAGGCTAGACACCTTGGAGGCAACATTACGATTTCTACAAGACTCGTTTTATGATGAATTTGCTGGAACAAAGAGGGAAATGGGAGAAATGATGACCCGTGTCATAACTCTTACTGATACAATAGAAGAACAATTTTCGTTCCTAAGAAGTGATGTGGAAAACAGCTGGAAGCAGCTTCAAAACAACACAGAGGAAAGCGCATCCAAGACTCTAAACGCCTTTCAGTCTGTGGCTACAAAGATGAACAACACAATTTTTAATAAAGTGCAGTCCGCCGTTAAAGACCTTTTCCCCACAAAAACTTGCACGAAACACGGACTTGTACTTTATCCTTCCTCGAAATCGTACACTGTTATATAGTTGTAACAAATGTGTTGCCTAATTAGTATAGATCTAATAATACTAGAAGAAACTTACTGGTAGCTCTTTCTTGTCAGCGGCAATGCCACCAAAGTCGACGAAACCGAAAATCGAAACTGGTTCTTTCTAAACAGGAAACCGGAAATTATGAAGTAGGTCATGTCATCTCTATAAATAGACCTGCAATCCAAAAATCAGACTTTGTTCTCTTCTGGCTTGTTAGATGAGGCAAGGGAAACAATCCAGCAAAAGAAAAAAAGTTTTTAGGAACATTCGTTTTCTAAACGTTTCGTTTGCTTGTGATTTAAAATTAACCTTTAAATTGCCACATTGGATTTGGGGACATCCGAATGTTCCCACTTCCTGACGATGTTCCTAGATCCACGGTGTGAAAACATACGATTGTTCTTAGATGCAAGGCAGTATAAGAGTATATATATATATATATATATAAATACAGATTTTGTTTAATAAGAGCGAAGAATTGTTAATTATAATAAATAATGGTTCGTGAAATGACATTTGATAATGATAAATATATATATATATATATATTCCCGGCTTCGCTCAGGTTTTGTGACACTGTACGGTTATAAAATGTTTTTTTTTAAAGGTTATACTAGTTAAAGCTTGGATTTTTGGACACTGTGCGCAACTAAAATGGTAAAACATAGTTGTAGAGATAGAAGTTTAAAGCCTAATAAGCTAAACTAATTAAATGTGATACAAATGGGTGCACCACTTAAAAGGACATGTCAATAGTCATGATAACTCACGCTAGGATATTTACAGGATTTCTTTTAGATCCATTTTACCCCATTTTTCGATGATAGTCGACGTAGGTCCATATAGAATTTAAACTGCGCTCGAATGTTTTTAAACCCCGAAAGATCCCCATTCGATAGATCTAGAATTCAGTATTAAAACCCGGATAGAGCCCCGCACGTGAACATGTCGAACTGATAGATATAAATATTATTATATATTATCTATTAATTGATAGTGTTGACATTGACTGGGTTTAAGAAGACTATAATAATTATTGTTGTAGTATATCGCCAAGAAATCTAAACTATTGAAATGTTATAACCCCGGCAGAGCCCCGCACCTATTTGAACCTAGCCCGCCCTTACTTACGATTAGCTAACTGAGATAAAAAAAAAAAAAACAATGGCTGCTTGATCGACGAAACAATTTCAATTTCTAAAATCTAATTAATGCTTTATGTGTCATCGTGAAAAATAAATGAACCAGCCTAATTTATTTAGAAAATTCTAAGGTACTAATATATCTAAAATTCAAGTTTGTACCTGAAGCAGTTATGGCGGAGAAGACGATGATAATTTCACCAGTTTACAAATATATAATAATATATATATAATATTTATTTATTTATTTATATAAATGTTAAATCACATTTGAAAATCGTGTCGGGAAAACTCAACTTGTTTTTATATCGGTCATGTTCCTCCACAGGTTTTGTAAAGACGCCACGTCTAAGACCCCTCAGTGCGCATGACTCGAGAAGCACCTCGCCTATATTATCGGATATCTTTTCTTTTATGAAGCGATTGGATGGCAGGCTAAACACCTTGGGGGCAACAATACATTCTCTACAAGTCTCGTTTGAGGATCAATTTGCTGGAGCAAAGAGGGAAATGGGAGAAATGATGACCCGTGTCATAACTCTTACTGATACAATAGAAGAACAATTTTCGTTCCTAAGAAGTGATGTGGAAAACAGCTGGAAGCAGCTTCAAAACAACACAGAGGAAAGCGCATCCAAGACTCTGAACGCCTTTCAGTCTGTGGCTACAAAGATGAACAACACTTTTTTTTAATAAAGTGCAGTCCGCCGTTAAAGACCTTTTCCCCACAAAAACTTGCACGAAACACGGACTTGTACTTTATCCTTCCTCGAAATGGTACACTGTTATATACAGTAGCGATATCCCAGGCATAAACGTTCCCTTCCTCTGTGATACGTACACCGACGGTGGCGGCTGGATAGTGATCCAGAGACGTTACACAGGGGAAGTTGATTTCTATAGGAACTGGGCATCCTACAAAAAAGGCTTCGGTTCTCTAGACAACGAGTTCTGGCTTGGGAACCACAACATCCACGCCATCACAAGCACAGGGAAGTTTGAGCTATATGTGGACCTAGAATATAAAAGCGAGAGAGGGCATGCTAGGTACGGCATATTTTCTATAGATGGTGAGGACAAAAATTACACACTGCATGTTGGATCGTACAGTGGCACAGCGGGGGATGCCCTAGCATTTCACAATGGCCTACCTTTTAGCACATTTGACCAGGAAAACGAGCCTAAGCCATATCGGAAATGTGCAACGGACTTCAAAGCAGCCTGGTGGTACAAAGATTGTCACCAGGCCAATCTAAACGGGCAGTATAATGGAAAAGATTATTACGGTCTAAAATGGACAGGGTTTGCTGGAAGTAACGGTGTGACGTATTCAGCAATGAAGATCCGCCGACTGAGAGAGTGATAGCAAAAGTTGAAATGATATCAATGAAAGAATAAAGAATAAATCGGAATAATCGATAGACCAATTACGAAAATTTTGCTAAAAGTATTTAGAAAATTATGAAAAAGAAAAATCACTCTCAAAAGCAAATATGTGTCTATATAACTAACTATAAAAAAATATTCCAAAGCCAAAACGTGTTCTGTTCCATGATTTATTAGCTCATACTATGCCTTGTTCTCTTCTAAGTCCACATTCCTTCAAAACGTTCACTCTAAAATTGCAATTTTCTTTATTTACCAACCCCACTCAGTTTATACATCTTTCACTCTAACCTCTATCGATGAATTATCATTCTCTCTCTATCTCTCTCTTTATCTATCTATCTATCTCTTCTCTCTCTCCTTTTCACTTCTCTCTCCATCCCTCTCTCCATCTCTCTCCAGCCCTCTCTCCCTCTCTCTCTCTTTCTTTCTCTCTCTCTCTCTCTCTCTCTCTCTCTCTCTCTCTCTCTCTCTCTCTCTCTCTCTCTCTCCAAGATCGGGTTTAATCGTTTGCATCGAAAAACACCAAGTCAATAACGCTGTAAAAGTTGAATGGCTTTCTTTCAATGTTAGCTACAGTAACACACATGATTCATTCATTACCAAGGACTATTCCATGGTACCGTAGACTACCCCAAGGAGATCACTAATACAACCACAGACTATTAAAAAAGACTCAATACTACTCAAGATTACCACTGACTTTATTATGTCTTTTCCACTGTCTCTGATTCTGTCTCTTTCTCCGTCTCTATTTCTGTGTCTGTCACTATGCCTATATAACTCTGCCTCTGTATCTTAGTCTCTCTTCCTTTGTATTACCCACCCTGTCCATAAAAATATGTCTTAGTTTAGTCTCTCTTCCTTTGTATTACCCACCCTGTCCATAAAAATATGTCTTAGTTTAGTCTCTCTTCCTTTGTATTACCCACCCTGTCCATAAAAATATGTCTTAGTTTAGTCTCTCTTCCTTTGTATTACCCACCCTGTCCATAAAAAATGTCTTAGTTTAGTCTCTCTTCCTTTGTATTACCCACCCTGTCCATAAAAATATGTCTTAGTTACGGTCTGTCTCTTTCTTTCTTTCTTTCTTTCTTTCTGTCTTCCTGCCGCTCTCTTTATCTTTTTTCTAACTTCCCGTCTGTCTCTTTCTTTCTCTATTTCTGTCGTCCCGTCTCTCTATTTCTTTCTCTTTTTCTGTCTTCCTGTTTATTTCAGTCATACATGTTCTGCCGGCAAAGTGTCATATGTAGTTTTGTTTACATATCATTAAGATTTCATTTGCTGGAGTTATATTCTCTATAGTGGGAGGGAGAGAATTCTCTCCCTCTCTCCGGGTTTAACGTCTCCTAGGTTCCCCTAGGGGGATCCTATACGGCGACAGGTGGCGTTGACAGAAGACAATAGCTCAGGATAAAGGCAAGACATGATAGATCCTATGCTGGTTCATTGGCTGGAGTTAAGGAATCGCCGGGTTAGTCTAACAGTTTTGCGGACGTCACAGAAGATCGATACTAGATTCGCAAGCGAACTCTCTGACGTGTATTAAAGAACACACATGTAAAAAATAAAGTAAGGTACGTTGGAGGGATAAAATATGCTTGGGCGTTAAAAAAAACTTCGGTCTAATAGAAACAAAGACATTGAAGAAAAAAGGAAGAGATAAAGAAAGTGGGAAAGAGAGACAATCGGAGAGAGACTCTGCCTCTTTCCGTCTCTGTTTCAGCCTGTCTCTGTCTCTCTTTCTCTGTCTCTGTGGCTCTCTCTTTCTTTCATTCTCGCCGATGTGCTTTCTCTCACCCCAATCAATTGGTTTCACTTTTATCTACAACTGTCTACCTCGTCCCCCCCCCCCCCATTCTCCCCTCTCGTATCCTCTCTCACTCTCTCACTTTCCCTCTCTCTCTCTTTCTCCGTCTCTCTCTCTATATCTCTCCCTCTCTCTCTCTCTATTTCTGTCACCACTTTTTATTTCAAACCCTTGCGTTTCTCCCAACATGAATTTCTCTAACAGAGATTGACGAGGCAGCAGAGGATATTACAAACTTCGCGATCCATACAAGGATAAGAGATAACATAATCACGCCCCTTTAGCATGGGGTTTTCTGTTTGCTCATTGTCTCCATGGATGTATGCTGGTGCAGATTCCGTTCCGCATCGCCTTCGTTTTTGTCATGGGGTTTCTTGACGCAAGGCCTTAATTAGGATCTAACTAGGAGCCCTTACTATCTAGCCCAAAGCACTGCTACGCTATTGGTAAATAACTAGTCGAAGTGATGAATGTCGGGGGGGGGGGGTTGGCTTAACGTCCAACAGCAGCACTATATAGGCTATATTGTAGACGGGCCCCAAGACGGACGTCTGACAATTTTATGTGCTGCCACACACGAGACAGGGCGGGGATACCATGACTCCTGTCTTCTACTTTTCCCCATTTCAAATTTTACTCTTTTCACCGTTCTACTTTTCCCCATTTCAAATTTAACTCTTTTCACCTTGACACTCACGCCTTGTGTTTCCCAACTCAGTCTAGTCTAGTTAAAAGTAAAAAGCGTTCAGCAGCGCGGTAGCTGTGTGGTAGAGCATCGGCTTCCAGCGCAGCAGGTTTGTGGTTCGATTCCCGCTCTAGTAGTCGCATTTTCCTCACTCATTGGATCGGTGGTACAGTTAAAGAGACCTCTAGAGCAGAAATGTTTAATGTTTGTGTTACCAACAACAACAACAACAACACAAACATTAAACATTTCTGCTTTAGAGGTCCAACATACTGCCCTTGCTGTTGTTTTTTGTGTGTTGTTGTTTTTTTTTTAGTTAAAAATGATTTCTCCCCTTCTTTATTAATACTTGACTTGTATTAAAAACATAGTTTTTTTCTGGGGTTTTTTTTCTGAAACCTATTGTTATCTTTTACATGCTTTTTCCCTTCTATCTCGATCCGCGCATGCTGTCGTTATTTCATTCAAAAACGTATGATTTCTTGTACAATATTTTTTTCTTCAGTGCTTTCTAATACAGACATGTGCCTTGAATTCTTTCTCACACCTTGTATGCTTTCATACATACTTTATCAAACGCCGCATGTTATCTTACTTAGACTATTGCTCTTTATTTCTCTAAAACTTCTTGTGCGCTATGATGAAGCGCTGTTAGTCTTTGTATCAGACTTGTTTCTTCTTGTGGGAATCTGGAAAATAAAATAAAAACAAAATAAAAGAACACAATCCTCACTAAATTATACCTTTTTGCCAGTAAGAACAATAGGTAGCCGTTTTAATGTTATTTTTGTTCCAAGATAATTTTTATGGGTTCTTTTTTTAAATCATTATTGTAATGTATGTATCTACTCGATAATTGTTTACTCAAGAATCGCATTTGTTTGTTTTTTTATTGATATTTTCAAACCATTTAATTATTAATTTCTTTTTAGAATTTCGTTATAACACATACAGGTTATAAATTTACATTTATTGTCTCAAAATTAACGCAGTGTTGTTCAGCTCATTACAGATGTATTAGGTTTTAAAACTGAATTAGAAAAAAACATTATTTATAAACAATATAAATTGGCAATTTTTGAGATAGAAAAGATCCCTCCTCCCAGCAACTTGTTTGATTGTTGTTGTTGTTGTTTTTTTTTTTTTTTTTTTTTTTTTTGCATGAAAGCCAAACTTAATGCAGAATATTGTACATGTTGTTAAATTAATCAAAGTTTTTAGTAAATATAAGAACCAATAACGTAAGCTTTTATTCTATTTTATATTCAAGCAAGCTATAATAGTAAACTGTAACACCTAAATTACGACAGGTCCCGTACCTATTTTTCAATAATAACAGCCGTAATGTTGTAATCATTCTATTTTGACAAATGTTGCCATCAAGTCGTCCAAAAATAGAAGGCAAAGTCACCAAAACAGTTATACATAAACTTGCACGAAGAATCAAAGTGAGCTATATTTTGAACATCTTCGCATCGCGCTGCGCACGTATTTAACAACAATAGATATAAAAATACCTATCATTTATGAATTTTCAAAAAATAACCCAAAACAATGCACACATAGATAGGACAGTTCACATCTACACCAAACTAGGCCAAGCGTCTGTGGTCATTAACACATGACAAAGTACGCTACAGCAGATTTGCCATGTACTCACTGAAGCGACAGAGTAACAACATTACGGAGCTACAGCAGATTTGCCATGTACTCACTGCAGCGACAGGTAACAACATTACGGAGCTACAGCAGATTTGCCATGTACTCACTGCAGCGACAGGGTAACAACATTACGGAGCTACAGCAGATTTGCCATGTACTCACTGCAGCGACAGGGTAACAACATTACGGAGCTACAGCAGATTTGCCATGTACTCACTGCAGCGACAAGGTAACAACATTACGGAGCTACAGCAGATTTGCCATGTACTCACTGCAGCGACAGGGTAACAACATTACGGAGCTACAGCAGATTTGCCATGTACTCACTGCAGCGACAGGGTAACAACATTACGGAGCTACAGCAGATTTGCCATGTACTCACTGCAGCGACAGGGTAACAACATTACGGAGCTACAGCAGATTTGCCATGTACTCACTGCAGCGACAAGGTAACAACATTACGGAGCTACAGCAGATTTGCCATGTACTCACTGCAGCGACAGGGTAACAACATTACGGAGCTACAGCAGATTTGCCATGTACTCACTGCAGCGACAGGGTAACAACATTACGGAGCTACAGCAGATTTGCCATGTACTCACTGCAGCGACAGGTAACAACATTACGGAGCTACAGCAGATTTGCCATGTACTCACTGCAGCGACAGGGTAACAACATTACGGAGCTACAGCAGATTTGCCATGTACTCACTGCAGCGACAGGGTAACAACATTACGGAGCTACAGCAGATTTGCCATGTACTCACTGCAGCGACAGGGTAACAACATTACGGAGCTACAGCAGATTTGCCATGTACTCACTGCAGCGACAGGGTAACAACATTACGGAGCTACAGCAGATTTGCCATGTACTCACTGCAGCGACAGAGTAACAACATTACGGAGCTACAGCAGATTTGCCATGTACTCACTGCAGCGACAGGGTAACAACGTTACTAGTATCGTATGGGAGGATACTGGCAGATAAACGTCTGCTCGGAGCTACAAATTTCACGGTGCCACCAGCCACCTGGACCTGACGTCACGTAACAATCTCTTACGAGCTGATTATCGTAGATCCAAAACTCCAAATGTGTGTACGCAGCCTGTGGAGAGTATATACGTACATGTACAAAAGTACCGTTCATAGCCTGCGGAGCACAAACCGCGCATTTAATTAAATAAAAATGCGTAGCCTACGGCGTAGAAACGTACACATATTGAATATACTCTGCTAAGCTTGATGGTCTATAGAAATCTGTGGAAATTGTCTCAATAGCTTGCTTGTATTACTACGAGAAATTTGGAAATTACTGTACACACTCGATATGTCTATAAACACGTTTGTTGACATAATGGGAGAGAGAGAGAGAGAGAGAGAGAGAGAGAGAGAGAGAGACAGACAGACAGACAGACAGACAGACAGACAGACAGACAGACAGAGACAGAGACAGAGAGAGTTTTGTTTACATGCCATTAAGATTTCATTGACTGGAGTTATATTCTCTATAGTGGAATTCTCTCCCTCTCTCCGGGTTTAACGTCTCCTAGGTTCCCCTAGGGGGATCCTATAACGCGACAGGCGGCGTTGACAGAAGACAAAAGCTCAGGATAAATGCAAGACATGATAGATCCTATGCTGGTTCATTGGTTGGAGTTAAGGAATCGCCGGGTTAGTCTAACAGTTTTGCGGACGTCACAGAAGATCGATACTAGATTCGCTAGCGAACTCTCTGACGTGTATTAAAGAACACACATGTAAAACATAAAGTAAGGTACGTTGGAGGGATAAAATATGCTTGGGCGTTAAAAAAAACTTCGGTCTAATAGAAACAAAGACGTTGAATTAAAAAGGAAGAGATAAAGAGAGTGGGAAAGAGAGACAATGGGAGAGAGACTCTCTCTTTTTCCGTCTCTGTTTCAGTCTGTCTCTGTCTCTCTCTCTCTTTCTCTCTCCCCCCCCACGTTCTCCCCTCTCGCACCCTCTCTCACACACACACACTCTCTCTCTCTCTCTCTCTCTCTCTCTCTCTCTCTCTCTCTCTCTCTCTCTCTCTCTCTCTCCTCTCTCTCTCTAATTCTGTCACCACTTTTCATTTCAAACCCTTGCGTTTCTCCCAACATGAATTTCTCTAACAGAGATTGACGAGGGAGCAGAGGATATTACAAACTTCGCGATCCATACAAGGATAAGAGATAACATAATCACGCCCCTTTAGCATGGGGTTTTCTGGTTGCTCATTGTCTCCATGGATGGATGCTGGTGCAGATTCCGTTCCGCATCGCCTTCGTGTTTGTCATGGGCTTTCTTGACGCAAGGCCTTAATTAGGATTGAACTAGGAGCCCTTACTCTCTAGCCCAAAGCACTGCTACGCTATTGGTAAATAACTAGTCGAAGTGGTGAATGTCTGACGAGTCCGACGGAGGGGGGTTGGTGGGTTGGCTTAACGTCCAACAGCAGCACTATATAGGCTATATTGTAGACGGGCCCCAAGACGGACGTCTGACACTTTTATGTGCTGCCACACACGAGACAGGGCGGGGATACCATGACTCCTGTCTGCTGGTAGGCGAATCTAGTTATCTAAAGATAGATCTAGCTTAAGCTATGAAACATCCCTATAAACCATAAGCAAGCTACGACCTCATATGAGAATCGTTCTACTTTTCCCCATTTCAAATTTAACTCTTTTCACCTTGACACTCACGCCTTGTGTCCCAACTAGTCTAGTTAAAAGTAAAAAGCGTTCAGCAGCGCGGTAGCTGTGTGGTAGAGCATCGGCTTCCAGCGCAGCAGGTTTGTGGTTCGATTCCCGCTCTAGTAGTCGCATTTTCCTCACTCATTGGATCGGTGGTACAGTTAAAGAGACCTCTAGAGCAGAAATGTTTAATTTTTGTGTTACCAACAACAACAACAACAACAACAACAACAACAACAACAACATCACAACAACAGCATCAGCAACAGCAACAACAACAACATCAACAACATCAACATCAACATCAACATCAACATCAACATCAACATCAACATCAACATCAACATCAACATCAACAACAACAACATCAACATCAACAACAACAACAACAACAACAGTGCTTTCTAATACAGACATGTGCCTTGAAACCCTTCTCACACCTTGTATGCTTTCATACATGCTTTATCAAACGCTGCATGTTATCTTACTTAGACTATTGCTCTTTATTTCTCTCAAACTTCTTGTGCGCTATGATGAAGCGCTGTTAGTCTTTGTATCAGGCTTCGTTCTTCTTGTGGAAATCTGGAAAATAAAAGAAAAACAAAATAAAATAACACAATCCTCACTAAATTATACCTTTTTGCCAATAAGAACAATAGGTAGCCGTTTTTAATGTTATTTTTGTTTCAAGATAATTTTTATGGTTTCTTGTTTTAATCATTATTGTAATGTATGTATCTACTCGATAATTGTTTACTCAAGAATCGCATTTGTTTGTTTTTTATTGATTTTTTCAAACCATTTAATTATGTCTTTCTTTTTAGAATTTCGTTATAACACATACAGGTTATAAATTTACATTTATTGTCTGAAAATTAACGCGGTGTTGTTCAGCTCATTACAGATGTACTAGGTTATAAAACTGAATTAGAAAAACAAATATATTTAAACAAGAAGCAATTTTTCAGATAGAAAAAAGATCCCTACTCTTACCAACGTGTTTGATTTTTTTTTTTGCATGAAAGCCAAAGTTAATGCAAATTATCGTACATGTTAAATTAATCAAAGTTTTTAGTTAATATAAGAACCAATAACGTAAGCTTTATATTTTTATATTCAAGCAAGCTATAATAGTAAACTGTAACACCTAAATTACGACAGGTCCCGTACCTATTTTTCAATAATAACACAGCCGTAATGTTGTAATCATTCTATTTGGACAAATGTTGCCATCAAGGCGTCCAAAAATAGAAGACAAAGTCACCAAAATAATTATATATAAACTTGCACGAAGAATCAAAGTGAGCTATATTTTGAACATCTTCGCATTGCGCTGCGCACGTATTTAACAACAACAGATATGAAAATACCTATCATTTATTTACCTATCATTTATGAATTTTCAGAAAATAACCCAAAAGCAATTCACACATAGATAGGACAGTTCACATCTACACCAAACTAGGCCAAGCGTCGGTGGTCATTAACACATGACAAAGTACGCTACAGCAGATTTGCCATGTACTCACTGAAGCGACAGAGTAACAACATTACGGAGCTACAACATGAATTGCCAAGTACACACTGCAGCGACAGGTAACAACATTACGGAGCTACAACAGATTTGCCATGTACTCACTGCAGCGACAGAGTAACAACATTACGGAGCTACAACAGATTTGCCATGTACTCACTGCAGCGACAGAGTAACAACATTACGGAGCTACAACAGATTTGCCATGTACTCACTGCAGCGACAGAGTAACAACATTACGGAGCTACAACATGAATTGCCAAGTACACACTGCAGCGACTAACAACATTACGGAGCTACAACAGATTTGCCATGTACACACTGCAGCGACAGAGTAACAACATTACGGAGCTACAACATGAATTGCCAAGTACACACTGCAGCGACAGAGTAACAACATTACGGAGCTACAACAGATTTGCCATGTACACACTGCAGCGACAGAGTAACAACATTACGGAGCTACAACATGAATTGCCAAGTACTCACTGCAGCGACAGAGTAACAACATTACGGAGCTACAACAGATTTGCCATGTACTCACTGCAGCGACAGAGTAACAACATTACGGAGCTACAACAGGAATTGCCAAGTACACACTGCAGCGACAGAGTAACAACATTACGGAGCTACAACAGATTTGCCATGTACTCACTGAAGTGACAGAGTAACAGCGTTACTAATAGTCCATTTCATCAGGGATCGTAAGGATACTGGCAGATAAACTTCTTCTCGGAGCTACAACGATAACGGCGCCAATAGCTATTACCAATTGGCGTCACAAAACAATGTTTTCCGTTGTTATAATCATTGTCGAACCAAAAAGCATGTGTATACGCAGTCTGTGGAGTATATACGTACATGTACAAAAGTACCGTTCATAGCCTGCGGAGCGCAAACCGCACATTTAATTAAATAAATATGTGTAGCCTACGGCATAAACGTACACATATTGAAGATACTCTGCTTATCTTGATGATCTATATAAATCTGTTGAAATGGTCTCAATAGCTTGCTTGTATTACTACGAAAAATGTGGAAATTTCTGTACGCACTCGACAGACAGAGACAGAGTCTACAAAGGTATAATCTTTCAAAATAGTAAAGAGGGAAGTAGTGTATATAGCTACATCTATTGGAATACTTAAGAGGGAAGTTGTGTAAAGAGCTACATCTATTGGAATATTTCAGAGGGAAGTTGTTTATAGATCTTTATCTATAAAGACGCTTTAAAGATAAAAGGTGCCACTTACATTTGTAGTTTCGTCGAGCCAGCGCTGGTTGACACCGTATAACTTAAGTCCAATCCAAAATTTAATCCAGGATCTGTCATTTGGCAATATGTCTGTGTTAGGCACCATACGAGTTGAGAGAGAGGAGTGAAATAAAAAAAATCTGTGTAAGATAGCAAACGCCGTGTGCGAGACACGTGAAGAGCAACAGGCTCTATTATAGTTTTAGAAGTGTGGGAGAGGAATAGAAGGAAAAGGCTGCAATACCGTCCAAATGGATCTAATCTTGTTTTTTCTTTTTTTGCCTGTTTAAATCTTGATCTAAATAAATAAAAAATGTCTGTAATACAAAAAAAGCACAATCCTAGGCCCGTCCAACACATAAATGGTTTAAGATACATAATGCGTATGAGTATACGGGTGTTACCGCAGATAAACGAGTTCATTTTAAAGCTGGTATATAAGTCTACGCGTGTTACCGTAGATAAACGAGTTCATTTTAAAGCTGGTATATAAGTCTATGCGTGTTACCGCGGATAAAAGAGTTCATTTTAAAGCTGGTATATGAGTCTACGGGTGTTACCGTAGATAAACGAGTTCATTTTAAAGCTGGTATATAAGTCTACGGGTGTTACCGTAGATAAAAAAAAGTTTGTTTTGATGCTGGTACACAAGTCTAGGAACGTTACCTGCGATAGCCCAATTCATTTGGACGCTGGTGATCTTGATCAGGTCGCCTCCGGTATAGAGATCCTGGCAGTAGGCGCGGGCATCGCTCCAGTTCCGGTACTCATGGACCACAATGATGCAGGAGTTGGAGGCCCCATGTAGCGTGCCGCCAGGGCATGGTGCAACTAGGGAGGGAGTAGGAGGGGAGATGTGTGAGTGACAGGGAGGGGGAGAGAGGAAAAGACAGTGAAGGGGGGCGGGGGCAAAATGTGAGAGAGGGAGATGCGAGAGAAGGGGAGGTGGAAAGATGATAGAGGGGTAGAGAGAAGAGTTGAAGAGGGAGAGGTGAGAGGAAAATGTGACAGGGGGAAGAGAGGTTGAAAGGGAAAGAGGAAAGAGAGAGGGATATAGGGAAATGATTGAGAGGTATGAGACAGAGGTGTGAGAGAGTGAGAGGTGAGAAAGATAGGTTTGAGAGATGGAGGGAGAGAGGGAGGGTTGACAGAGGGAAGCAGAAAGAGGTGTAAGAAAAGGAGGGGTAGAAAATTGAGAGCAAGGAAGACAGAGGTAATAAAGAGGTGAGATAGTTGCATAACGTCCAATGTCGGCACTAAACAGACTACAAGACGTCTATCAATTTTATATGCTGTCACACTCGAGACAATACAGGAAGACCTGGGCTCCAGTATAAGCCGACCATAATCTTAGAAGACAAGAAAGGGGAGAACATGGATACCAAGAGACGGACAGGGAAAGAAATGTGATAGAGAGAGAAAGAAAGAGAGAGGCAAAGAGAAAAGAGAGAGAGAGAGATATACAGAGAAATACAAAGAGATAGATTGAGGGGCAGAATGAAAAAGCCAGAGACAGAGACAGGAGGTGAAAAAAAAAAGAAAACGACAATAGGGATAAAGACGAAAGGGTTCATAATGGTTAAAAAAACTACAGACAGATAGATGGATAGAGAAATAGATAGATAGATAGATAGATAGATAGATAGATAGATAGATAGATAGTGGATAGATAAATAGATAGATAATATATAGATAGATAGAATAAAACAAAAAGAAAACGACAAACAGGATAAAACGAAAGGGTTAATAAATGTAAATAAAAAGACATATAAATAGATAGATATATAGATAGATAGATAGATAGATAGATAGATAGATAGATAGATAGATAGATAGATAGATAGATAGATAGATAGATAGATAGATAGATAGATAGATAGATAGATAGATAGATAGATAGATAGATAGATAGATAGATAGATAGATAGATAGAGAAAGAGAAAATAGACGTGCAAAGGAACAAACATCTTACAGTCCATCTCTTCAAGTGCTAACACATTCAAAACTGTAACAGGCATCAGACAAATGAACCACAGAAGATGCATAGCATTTGTGACTTGCAGAGATGGGACGAACAACTGGAGAAAGAAGAAAATAGAACAGTATAAACATTATTTCGAAAAACAGTAATCATTTTAAATTGTTTATTATTTTCCGAAATATCTGAGAATCTATCTTGTCACATCAATACTATTAAGTACTATTGTGGTGAAAGACAGGTCTTAATTTTGTAAGAGAAATAAATGAAATCATCTTACCTTAAAATCAAAGAATTCTTTTTGTGCCCACGTTAGATGCTTTCTGCAATTTAAATTTTAAAATCGGATTGAAGCCCATCTTATATTCTTCGTTGATGATTTTATATTCTGTGCAGCTGTCTTTAATGCCTGCAAATATAACAATTTAATAGACCTAAATTTACGATAAATTCATAGGTTTTAACCATTTGCAAAGATTCGATTTTTGTGTACAGCGTACGGTTTTTATGTTTAACGTGTCAGTTTCTCGTTGTTTTACCGTTGACAACTGCAGGTGGCTTTTAATTGATAAGCAATGGGTTAACTCTAAAAGCAGTCCAATGTTTAGAAAAGTTTATTGCACGAACAAATTATCTATCTTTAGCTTTGATATCTATCAGGTTTAAGGGCTGTGAACATGCAAGTTGCCGACACTCTAGCCATGACGTGACTTTTTCACTATGTAGAACTCCGTGTGTTTAATAGGAAGGGATATTGGGCCGTATTCTTGTCCTAAATTGGTCATAAAGACAGGGATGTAATTTTTTTACTCTCCATATCTTTGTGTTCCCTTCTCTCTGGGGGCGCGGTGGTCCAGGGGTAGAACATCGGCTACCGACGCAAAAGGTCCCGAGTTCGAATCCTGGCTGTTGCGTTCCCTACTGGTTGGGTCGGTGTCAGTATGATGTGACTGGCTGAGACAGGAGTCATGGTATCCCCGCCCTGTCTCGTGTGTGGCAGCACATAAAATTGTCAGACGTCCGTCTTGGGGCCCGTCCACAATATAGTCTATATAGTGCTGCTGTTGGACGTTAAACCAACCCAAACATCCTCCCTTCTCTCTCTCATTTTTTCTTTCTCTCTCTATCTCTCTCCCTCTCTTTGTCTCTCTCTCTCTCTTTCTCTCTCTCTCTCGCTCTCTCTCTTCTTTCTCTCTCTTTTCTGTTTTTCCGCCTATCTTTTCTTCTTACTCCCTTTTTCTTTTACCTACTTTGTATCCGTAGAACACCTTTTGTCCTCCCAGCTAGAATTCAGATTGGGGATTCCTTTGGATATTTATTGCGAACGTCAGAGAAAAGGTTGATACTAAATTACGCAATCGGATTTCCTTGACACCTGTACAATTTTAATACACAAACCAGGCTTTTCATCTGGCCGTTTTTTTTTT
>RQTK01000956.1:21469-32837 GCA_003991915.1 Elysia chlorotica
GTATGTATGTATGTATGTATGTATGTATGTATGTATGTATGTATGTATGTATGATTGTATCCTTTTTGTTGTGAAATTATGAAGAAAATAGATAAAGTGCAGCTTAAGGTAGCTATATAAATTAATAATCGCTTTTGACATGTGTATACTTGTTCAATATAACTTGTCCGCGTAAAGAAGTCGTGTAAAGAAAATCTTATAAAAATAATTATGCCTAAATTCGTTTTGTAAATCAAAGCCTTCTATAACTGTTTGAGCTTATAACACTTTTTGGCTATGTCTTAGATTCCACAAATATTGCACAACAAAACAAATAGAAAAACTGTTCCTGGCGTATATTACAAAAAATGTTAAAATATAAAAAAAAATAAAAAGAATAAATCCCCATGTATTAAAAAAACATTTTGGTTTATTTAAGCCCTGAAGAAAAGAAAACCAAAAAAAGTAAGCTTGATGCTTTTGCGCCTTCCCTAAATAACATTTTTTATCGATTTTTGTTGGGGTTTTCTGTTTTGCTTTGTATATTTTTTTTAAAAGGGCCCAAAAACTATTATAATTATGTGTTTTGAAAGTTTTGTTCTGCCACCCTTATAGCTTTTATCCTATTTAATTAACTCTTTCCAAACCCTTAAACTAATTATATCATTTTGTATTGTAAGGTTTAAAAAACCGTGTTACTATCTATGGAGAAGAGTGGAGACGCGGATAAAAAAGGATCAAAAGATAAAGACAGCGGAGTATATGCCAGCTAAATTAATAAAGTGGGGAGTGTTACTAATACTACAAGCTAACCACTAGGGTTTTAATAGTGAAAAAAAAATGGTAGAAGCGCATGCTTTCAGTTCCAGTAACATTCTTTAAAAACAAATAAAGAATAGATAAAAATAAAAAAATAATAAATAATAAGCCAATAAAAACTAAAAGCTTATCAAAGAACACTAGATGCAATAGAAGAAGAAATATATCTATAGAAAAACATTAAATAAAAAGAGGATAAAATGGACACACAAAAAATAAAGAAAGAGGATTTAGGGAATGAAAAATTAATAAAGTAACGCACAACCCTCCTAGATTATTGGACGTTTTTTAAGCGGTTGGTCTGGTTATAAATAGAAAGTGTGAGCGGAGTAGGAGCACATACTCTCACGACTTGAACCTGATCGGAACACACTCAGCTCTCTACCTCTACTCGGTGAGTGATTATTGTATGTTGGTTGGTTGGTTGTCTATTGCGAATAGCGTTGGAAGTCAGCCCTTTATAGGCTTTATATTGTGAACAGGTGCCTGGACTAACTTGGTTTTTTTTCCATAGCATAGAAATGTCAGCGATACACAGGGCCTATTTTGTGGACGGGTCATTAGACTAAAATATAACAGTTTTGCGTGCTGCCTTTAACAGCACGGCAATTGTCAGACGTTAGACTTGGAGCACAAACACAGGATAGCATAATTATTGGCTGGAAGTTTAAACAAAACAGACATTATGAGAACGTTGTGAAACAAGCTCTTTCTCTTTGTTTTTTTTTCTTTTCATGTCATCTTCCCCTTATTTTACGATCCTATTTCACTGCGCTTACTTTACTACTAGTAAAATGTGACCGGCTGAGACAGGAGTCCAGGTCTCCCCGCCCGGTCTCGTCTGTGACTGCACTTAAAACCTTCAGATGTCAGTCTTGTGACCCGTCCCTAATATAGCCTATATATGCTGACGTTGATCGTAAAGCAATAAAACAATCAAACAAACAGCGCCGACTTTACTAATGGCTAAAAACAGGACATTTGAATGAAATTAACAAGCAGTGTGTATGTCTTTGTTCCATGTTCGAAATCTGTCTTCCTTCATGGATTGGTGACATTTACTTAACTAATCTCCTCGTATGTCAGAACATACTCTAGACTACATGATAAAGGTTTGGTTAAAAAAGAAAAAAGAAAATGAGGACTAAATAGTTTAAAACCAAGAAATCTCAGCTTATTTTTTTTACAAAACGTTCAAGATTGCAAGAAGAATTTTAACAGGTGGAAAGATTGGTTCGTGGCGCAAAGGAGTATATTAGGGAAAGAAAGAGAGACTGAAGGAGAAAACGCTAAAGTGAAGAAGAAGAGAAAGGAGAAGAAGAAGAGAGAGAAAGAGGGACATCTATTCAGTGATAAATAATAATCAAGATGAATTAATGTATGATCAATAGGAAGAGCCAAGGAAGATATCAAATAAAAAGTAATATCTTGTTATCTATAAAAAAGGTTTGTGCCCCTTAGATATTCTAAGGGAAATAACTCTGTATAAAGGGAGATAATCCAAAAAATGAAAACGGGGTGCAACTTACCGCTCTGACCCTCGCCATTAAATACGTGTACATATATAGGCACTTTTAGGATCGCGGACCCATCACACCCCATTGACGAGATACCTAACGCCTGTACCTCTGATGACTTTGTGGTTATCACACACCTTCCGACAAAGCTTCCCTGCCAGCTTTCTATCACCGGTGTGAGCCGGTGTTTTATGGGAGGAACCGCATCAGTACCCAAGCCATAAATTACGATGAGGCGCTTATAGCATGCGGACCATGGCCGTTTTACGGGCCTTAACACCGTTAGGGGTCGGAGTCAGTTCAAGGCGAACTTGCGTTGCCAAGCGACCTTGGACTAACATGAGTCTTATAAGTACCACGCCAAACATGTACATTTCACAACGCGGTTTACATGGTCTGAATGTATAACATTTGTATCATTTTCATTAATTTACTACAGGTCTGAAGCAATGTGTTTTGTTATGAAATAACACTTAAAACGTAGTCGTATTTAAATAAAATGTTTTGTTTAAGTTTTAAACATTACTTATCTGTAGCTTTTGAATTTTATCGAAAGAATTCATTTTGTTTCAGTTACATGTTCATATATTGGGTTGTAGTAGAACTGGCTTAAAGTTGTTTCCATTTTTGTTTACCCCACCATCATAACCTACTTCTTACCATATTTGGTCTTACAGGACTAGCAATCACCGGTGAACGTAGCTCTTGCCTTAGGCAAAGTGTTTACATTTCAGCAAGTAATCATTGTTTTCCCCCAGTTACTTTCTTGTCCTTACGAAAACTAACTTACCTAAGATTGTAAGAACACACTCGCATTAAGGCTGTTTGGTTTGACATTAATTTTTGCTTCAATTGCTGGGTTTGATTATAATCGACGGCTCTTGAGAATTAGGTGTGGTTGGTTGGTTGGGTTGGTTTAACGTCCAACAGCAGCACTATATTGTTAGAGAATTAGGTGTGGCAATTTTACAGTCATATTGCCACACAGATAAGATGCGTTGAGCTAGACTATATCGTCTGACGATTGTATGTACTGCCACACACTAGACAGGACGGGTACACCTGGACTCCTGTCTTAGTTGATCACCTTTTACTAACACCGACTTAATTAGTAGTGGACGATATTGGACAAATACATTTTTGCCGATCGTGTGATTCGAACTACCAACCTCCAAATCTGGAAACCATTGCTCTGCCGCCTGAGCCAGTGTGTTTCCCCCCTCCCCCTGCCACAGAAGGGGTATACCAAGATTAATGATTTAACAGATCACAAATCCTACAAGGGCATTCCAGCATTCTTTATTCCGCCCTTTTATACTCTCGTTCCACCACTCTCTCTTTAGATCTCTCGTTCTCTGTCTCTGTGGGTTTTTCCCTCTCTCACTCTTTCCCCATTCTCTCTATCTCAATCCGTATGTTGCTCTCTTATTTCCCTGTCTTTGTCTCTGGATCGCTTGAATTGAGTTGAGTTGGTTGGTTAACATCCAACGTCAAAACTATATAGAATATAACGGGGACGGGCCTCAAGACTGACATCTGACAATTTTATGTTTTGCATGCCAAGCACGAGACAGGATAGGAAGAGCTGGACTATCTCTGACGTCTGTCTCTCTTTCTGTCTATCTCTTTCTCTGTCATTCTCTGTGTCTGTCAGTCTCCCATATTTTTTATGTTCATGCATGGTTTGGGCCTTGTTGATTCAGTCCCACTATTCTAATTGATTCATTCAAATTGACTTGCCTATAAATTATGACTTCTTGAGTCTAACAACAACCTGTCGTCCGAAATAGTCCTTTAGTTCTATCAATCCAGTCTTAAGCACACTAAGTAATTTATTGGTCTGTTTTGGAAAATAATTGTTTTGAAAAAAAAAAACAGTCCCGTGCTTCCTATACGCATACGTTGGAACGACCTGTTAAAGTTTAGAACATTTCTTGGTAATTAGGCTTTGCAAAAATCCTAAATCTCTGTAACATAAATGTTCTCTACAAACTATAAATTTCGGCAAAACCTGGTTTCTAGAGTCACCTGAAATTTAATCGCATTAATATGATTTTATGGACAGCGGCTTAAATCTAATCCTTAGTTTAATCTGAAATTCTCATAGGCGTGTAAATAAGATGAGTAATCTCTGCATGGACATTAAATAAGTCTATAGAGAAGAGAATAGATGCCATGGAAATGTGGATGTATAGGAGAATGAACAGAGAATCTTGGAAAGATAAGGTGACAAATAAGGAGGTCTTGGATAAAGTTGGCAGAACTGCTGCAATTAATCCAAAGAAGAAAACTGGCATATTATGGCCATATAAGAAGACACTGCAGCATCCAGAAGAAGAGTTGTGGAAGGCAAGGTTGAAGGGAAGCGTGGTAGAGGAAGGAAGAGGCAGTCGTGGCTTGCCAACATACAGGAGACATCCCAGATACGTCTGAGTGTAGCCTGTGAAGCAGCCTTGGACCGTGAAAGATGGCGCCGAATGACAGCCCACCTCGGAGACGGAACGGCACAGCGGTAAGGTAATCTCTGCATTAATTAACCACGTAGACCAGTCTCTGTGTTTGTATAAACTGGTCGGTTTCTTCCCTGTAACAGGCCACCTGAAGACGTGTCTTAATACAGTACGTATCGACATTCTGTTTTCCATCTTGGCGCTGCGCAAACTCTTGGTGAGTATCGGTATTCGTGTACTCGTGGCCTTTAGCTGTAGAAATGTATTCCTTCCGCAGTTATAGAACTATAGGGTTCACATGGTTCCACGTAAAGTTTAGGATTATTTCTAGAGATTTTTGTACGCATCCGAGTTAAGAGAGAGAGAGAGAGAGAGAGAGAGAGAGAGAGAGAGAGAGAGATAGATAGATAGATAGATAGATAGATAGATAGATAGATAGATAGATAGATAGATAGATAGATAGATAGATAGATAGATAGATAGATAGATAGATAGATAGATAGATAGATAGATAGATAGATAGATAGATGGATAGAAAGATATATGAAGAGAAAAAAAAAGAATTATAGATAAAGATAGATATGAAGAGAGAGATAGATAGATAGATGGATAGAAAGATATATGAAGAAGAAAAAAAGAATTATAGATAAAGATAGACACTTTCGTTTTCCTCGTTGCATTTTATCGTCTCATTTGCAGATCGTTTTTATGTAAATAAAGTGAATTATATTTCGAATAACTATTAATTTCAGTAACACAAGTCACCCTTGTGGTTGGGGAACTGTCGGTGTTAAGCTGAAATGGCACTGGGTGACTTGTTCACAACAGCATGGCTGGTTACTCTGCTGGTCATGGCATCTGACGCTAACGGTAAAACGTTGGAACGATGATGCGAATTATTTTTGTTTTTATTTGTTTTTCGTTTTATATTGCTGTTTAAAATATTTAAACATTTTTTACTTACTACAAAATTATGTATTTTAACTGTTCCCAGAAAAATGGCGTTTGTATCTTTTTGTTGTTGTTCGCCAATATATCTATCGATATAGTTTGTTACTGTAGGTTTGATAATGTTTGTAATTATAATTACAACTAGTCATGATACTTTTTGAACCTAACTTTAGCACACCCGTATTTTTATCGTTGAAGTTTTTTTATATAAGCTTTTGTTATTATTTTGATTTTTTGTTTCTTCGTTGTTGTTGTTGTTGTTGTTGTTGTTGTTGTTGTTGTTGTTGTTGTTGTTGTTGCTGTTGTTGTTTTGTATAGTGTTTTCTGTTTTTCTTTTTTCTTTTGAAGAGAGGTTGTCACATTAATTGACTTACTCATTGTTTTATATCTAAAATGAAAAAAAGATTATGAAAAAAATCTTAATTTGCAACAAAGTACACGCCGATCCCATAGTGCCTGTCCTTAAAAAAACGTGTGTATCATTATATAATGTGATTGACATGTTCAAAGATTAGGAAGAATGCTTGATATTAAATGCTTTATCCAAGAGTTGTTAATTATAATAAATAATGGTTCGTGAAATAACATTTGATAATGAGAAAAAAACGCTCAGGTTTTGGGACACTGTACGGCTATAAAATGTTTTTTTAAAGGTTATACTAGATAAAGCTTGGATTTTGGGACACTGTGCGCAACTAAAACGGTAAAACATAGTTGTAGAGATAGAAGTTTAAAGCCAAAAAAGCTAAACAAATTAAATGTGATACAAATGGGTGCACCACTTAAAAGGACATATCACTAGTCATGATACTCACGCTAGGATATTTACAGGATTTCTTTTAGATCCATTTTACCCCCTTTTTCGATGATAGTTGACGTAGGTCCATATAGAATTTAAATTGGGTTCGAATGTTTTTAAACCCCGAAAGATCCCCATTCGATAGATCTAGAATTAGGTATTGTAACCCGAGCATGTTGGAATGGAAAGAATAAAAAAAATATGTCTAGATCTATAAATAGTAGAAATCTAGATATAGTTATTTGATTTATCTTTTAGATCCATGTTTATCCCCTTTTCGATGATAGTCGAGGTAGACCCAGATAGAATTTAAACTGCGCTCGAATGTTTTTAAACCCCTAAAGATCCCCATTCGATAGATCTCGAATTCAGTATTATAACCCGAGCAAAGCCCGCACGTGAACATGTTGAAGGGAAAGGAAAAAAATATATATAGATCTATAAGTGGTAGTGTTGACATTAAATAAGTTTAAGAAAACAATAATAAGTACGGCAAGAAATCTCAAATATTGAAATAGAGCCCCGCACCTATTTTAACCTATCCCGCTTTCACTTACGATTAGCTAACTTAAATCAAAAACAGCAATGGCTGCCTGATCGACGAATTAATTTCAATTTCTAAAATCTAATTAATGCTTTATGCGTCATCGTGAAAAAATAAATGAACCAGCCTAAAGCATTCAGAAAATTCCAAGGTACCAATATATCTAAATTTCAAGTTTGTACCTTGAGTAGTTATGGCGGAGAAGACGATAATAATTTCACCAGTTCACAAATTATAATAAGAATCAATGTTAAATCACATTTGAAAGTCGTGTCGGGGAAACTCAACTTGTTTTTATATTGGTCATGTTCCTCCACAGTTTTTGAAAAGACTCTTAGACGCCTCATTGCGCGTGGCTCGAGCAGCACCTCGCCTATATTATCGGATATCTCATCTTTTATGGAGCGATTGGATGGCAGGCTAGACAACTTGGAGGCGAAAATGAATACCATAGACCGATTGGATGTCAAACTAGAAACCATGGAGCTCAAAATGGAATCTCTGGAGGCAGAAATGAATAACATAGACCGATTGGATGGAAGGCTAGACAACTTGGAGGTGAAAATGAATACCATAGACCGATTGGATGTCAAACTAGAAACCATGGAGCTCAAAATGGAATCTCTGGAGGCAAAATGAATAACATAGACCGATTGGATGGAAGGCTAGACAACTTGGAGGTGAAAATGAATACCATAGACCGATTGGATGTCAAACTAGAAACCATGGAGCTCAAAATGGAATCTCTGGAGGCAGAAATGAATAACATAGACGGATTGGGTGGTAGGCTAGAAACCATGGAGGCAACAATACGATCTCTAGAAGCCTCGTTTTATGATCAATTTGCTGGAACAAAGAGGGAAATGGGAGAAATGATGACTCGTGTCATAATTCTTACTGATACAATAGAAGAACAATTTTCGTTCCTAAGAAGTGATGTGGAAAACAGCTGGAAGCAGCTTCAAAACAACACAGAGGAAAGCGCATCCAAGACTCTGAACGCCTTTCAGTCTGTGGCTACAAAGATGAACAACACAATTTTTAATCAAGTGCAGTCCGCCGTTAAAGACCTTTTCCCCACAAAAACTTGCACGAAACACGGACTTTTACTTTATCCTTCCTCGAAATCGTACACTGTTATATACAGTAGCGAAATCCCAGGCATAAACGTTCCCTTCCTTTGTGATACGGTCACCGATGGTGGCGGCTGGATAGTGATCCAGAGACGTTACACGGGGGAAGTTGATTTCTATAGGAACTGGGCGTCCTACAAAAAAGGCTTCGGTTCTCTAGACAACGACTTCTGGCTTGGGAACGACAACATCCACGCCATCACAAGCACAGGGAAGTTTGAGCTATATGTGGACCTAAAATATAATGGCGAGTCAGGCTATGCTAGGTACGGCATGTTTTCTATAGATGGTGAGAACAAAAATTACACACTGCATGTTGGATCGTACAGTGGCACAGCGGGGGATGCCCTAGCATTTCACAACGGCCTACCTTTTAGCACATTTGACCAGGAAAACGAGCCTCACCCATATCTGAAATGTGCAACGCACTTCAAAGCAGCCTGGTGGTACAAAGATTGTCACCACTCCAATCTAAACGGGCAGTATAATGGAACAGATTATTACGGTCTAAAATGGGAAGGGTTTGCTGGAAGTAACGGTGTGACGTATTCAGCAATGAAGATCCGCCGACTGACAGAGTGAGAGCAAAAGTTGAAATGATATCAATGAAAGAATAAAGAATAAATCGGAATAATCGATAGACCAATTACGAAATTTTGCTAAAAGTATTTAGAAAATTATTAAAAAGAAAAATCACTCTCAAAAGCAAATATGTGTCTATATAGCTAACTATAAAAAAAAATTCCAAAGCCAAAACGTGTTCTGTTCCATGATTTATTAGCTCATACTATGCCTTGTTCTCTTCTAAGTCCACATTCCTTCAAAACGTTCACTCTAATTTTGCAATTTTCTTTATTTACCAACCCCACTCAGTTTATACCTCTTTCACTCTAACCTCTATCGATGAATTATCATTCTCTCTCTATCTCTCTCTTTATCTATCTATCTATCTCTTCTCTCTCTCCTTTTCTCTCTCTCCTTTTCACTTCTCTCTCCATCCCTCTCCCCATCTCTCTCCAGCCCTCTCTCCATCTCTCTCTCTTTCTTTCTCTCTCTCTCTCTCTCTCTCTCTCTCTCTCTCTCTCTCTCTCTCTCTCTCTCTCTCCAAGATCGGGTTTAATCGTTTGCATCGAAAAACACCAAGTCAATAACGCTGTAAAAGTTGAATGGCTTTCTTTCAATGTTAGCTACAGTAACACACATGATTCATTCATTACCAATGACTATTCCATGGTACCGTAGACTACCCTAAGGAGATAACTAATACAACCACAGACTATTAAAAAAGACTCAATACTACTCAAGATTACCACTGACTTTATTATGTCTTTTCCACTGTCTCTGATTCTGTCTCTTTCTCCGTCTCTATTTCTGTGTCTGTCACTATGCCTATATAACTCTGCCTCTGTATCTTAGTCTCTCTTCCTTTGTATTACCCACCCTGTCCATAAAAATATGTCTTAGTTTAGTCTCTCTTCCTTTGTATTACCCACCCTGTCCATAAAAATATGTCTTAGTTTAGTCTCTCTTCCTTTGTATTACCCACCCTGTCCATAAAAATATGTCTTAGTTTAGTCTCTCTTCCTTTGTATTACCCACCCTGTCCATAAAAATATGTCTTAGTTTAGTCTCTCTTCCTTTGTATTACCCACCCTGTCCATAAAAATATGTCTTAGTTTAGTCTCTCTTCCTTTGTATTACCCACCCTGTCCATAAAAATATGTCTTAGTTTAGTCTCTCTTCCTTTGTATTACCCACCCTGTCCATTATGTCTTAGTTTAGTCTCTCTTCCTTTGTATTACCCACCCTGTCCATTATGTCTTAGTTTAGTCTCTCTTCCTTTGTATTACCCACCCTGTCCATTATGTATTAGTATAGTCTCTCTTCCTTTGTATTACCCACCCTGTCCATTATGTATTAGTATAGTCTCTCTTCCTTTGTATTACCCACCCTGTCCATAAAAATATGTCTTAGTTTAGTCTCTCTTCCTTTGTATTACCCACCCTGTCCATAAAAATATGTCTTAGTTTAGTCTCTCTTCCTTTGTATTACCCACCCTGTCCATAAAAATATGTCTTAGTTTAGTCTCTCTTCCTTTGTATTACCCACCCTGTCCATAAATATATGTCTTAGTTACGGTCTGTTTCTTTCTTTCTTTCTTTCTTTCTTTTTTCTTCCTGCCGCTCTCTTTATATTTTTCTAACTTCCCGTCTGTCTCTTTCTTTCTCTTTTTCTGTCGTCTAAAGACAAAAAAAAACAAAACAAAAAACTACAAAAAACAACAACAAAACAATCAAAAACACAACAAAACCATACCAAACCAAAACAACAACAAAAACAACACACACACACACACACACACACACTTTGACCATTTTTCCTAACACCACAGTCGTTTGTGTTAGCAGAGAGAACACCAACTCCAACTCAACTCTTAACCTTCCAAATCAAATGTCCGACGACATCCATCAAACTAGACCTAGAGCTGGATCTATGATTGATGATTAATGATTGCTATAGGCCAAGTTTAACCTTAGTACAAAATGCACTAGCAGGCGTTTCTCTAAAACGAGCTACAGAAATTTACGTTCTATTCTTCTTAATAACATGTCATTATTTTGAGTTACTTTTAAAGCAGGGTCATTTGTGTCCGCAATAAAACATAGTTGAGCTGACCTTTTCGGCCTTAAAGATGACATCACATAACACTGTCTAGCACAGCTATCCAACCATTTCAATTTAACTACAGGTGTGTTACAGCAACTGTGCGTCTCGATCTAGATCGATCAAGAGCAAAAGCGTGTTTGAAACCACAGTGATGGGAAAACAATTTAACAGCTGTAGAATAGATATAGACCTGGGGCAAAACGATCTCGGTTCTTAAGTACAACATTGTGTACAGCTTTAGACTCGTCTCAAGGTATTAGAATAAGATGCATTACGACGAGTGATAAACTACCGCCTGGAAGTTAACAGCCGTAAGTACAACATCGTGGTAGCCTAGAATTATGGTAAACCTTGTTTTTCTTATATTAAAGCAAGTCGTAAGATTACCCCAACGTTGTACTTACAACCTCTAGGGCATACATCACGATTCTCGACAGGTAGATGCATTATCATCATCATCGTCATCATCATCATCATCATCATCATCATCATCATCATCATCATCATCA
>RQTK01000956.1:35560-45690 GCA_003991915.1 Elysia chlorotica
CTCTCTCTCTCTCTCTCTCTCTCTCTCTCTGTCTTTCTTCATCTTTATCTATTTCCACTACATTCTATCTCTCTCTTTCTGCCTCTCTCCTTCTTCTCTTCTTCTGTCTTTCCCCCCTATCTCACCGCCCCTTAATCTTCATTATCCATATCACCAGATCTTGCCTGGGTGTGTCTGGGTGCCGTCGCTCTCTCAGTCGTGCAAGTCGCCGTGAAATACCTGTCCCTAAGCGTCAACCGGAAGCAACGCCATGATGCAAACAGCCTTCTGCTTCCTCCCACAATGCCCATCAATGAAAGCGAAGGACGCCATGATTGTTTTCACACCTCAGCATTGGACTGTGTCTCTGAATTTCCTGAAGCTTCTGGTAGTCATAGCAATTCTAGATGTCTGAGAGACCCTGAAGATCCTAACGATGATAGAAGTTCTAGAGGTCCTGAAAGTCCTAGTGATTTTAGTAGTCCTATAGACCCTGCTTGTCCTAATGATTCGAGAAGTCCCAGATGTCCTGAAAGTTTTTACGATTCTAACAGTTCTAGAGGTCCTGGAAGTCCTAGCGATTCTATAAGCCCTGGAGGTCCTGGAAGTCCTAGCGATTCTATAAGTCCTAGAGGTCCTGAAAGTCCTAGTGATCCCATCGGTCCTAGCGGTGCCATAATAGAACCTGAGATCGCCGTAGCTGCTACAGACACTGGTGCTGTCCAAAGTGATGAAGTTGTCAAGGAAAATGCCGAGATGCCCATCACAGCTGTCGAGAATAAAGTAACAAATGGAGAATCATTGGGTGCTACATCTAGATCTACATTTGGTGGGTAGGTATCTGTTTTTCGTGGATGCAAATTGCAATTTTAAACAGGAGAAAGACTATGAAAAACCACAGTATAACGAGGTTGTTTTTAGTTTTTAATTTAATCCTTTACTGCGATAAAAATTCACGTCAGAGACATTTGTGTTTCAAATTTAGCCTTTTTGTTTCAAGGCTTTTCCAAGTACATGGGCGCATTCCTAAATATTTCAGTGGGGTATAGAGAAATTAATGTTTGATAGTAATGAATAAAGAAGTTTTGTATTTATGAAGACTCAGTAAAATGTTGCATTTTTATTCTTAAATGTGAACGCAAAAAACAAATGAGCGGTTTCGTAATTACAATTTTTATTACTACGAAAATTTCAAATTCTTAAAAAGAAAAACAACTAATGTTAGATTTTTTAAAAATTCGTTTAATTTCTCTCCAATCCAGACCCACACCAAGCTTCTGCCGTCATATTGTTCAGACAGGCCTTCACGTCTTTCAACTGACCTTGAACTATGGCCTCATGCTGCTGTTCATGACCTTTAACCTTTGGCTGTGCCTTGCTCTAGTGCTGGGAGCCGGACTAGGTCACTGGCTTATCGCTTGGGGAGACCGAGACCGCAGGAGCGGGACATATACGCCATGTCGTCCTTCACTTAGAACAAAGGAAGCCTCTAGCGCCCTGAGCTTAGTCGGTTAGCGGTGTGCACTGGCCGTTTGAGGGTCTGAGGTTTGATATTTATCTGGTGGTGCTCCTGTTTCCTTAAGGGTACTTTTTGAAATCTAGGGAACGCAATTCGTAGATCTATACATTCCTTTGAATACCTTGTGACGACCCACACAACAAAACTTGTTACAATTTCCTCGCCGACTTTAAACTTCTAACACAAGGTAAAACCGCTGTATATGCCACTATTTTGAACCAGGCAGGCTTGGGAGACTGTTGATTGTTAAGTTGAGTTGATTTAACGTCTCACATCAGCACCATATAGGCTATATTGTAGACCGCACGACTAACGTCTAACAATTTTTATGTGCTGCCACACACGAGACAGGGCGGGGATGCCATGACTCCTGTCTCAGCCGGTCACATTAAACTGACACCGATCCAACCAGTATGGAGCGCAATCGCAGGCTTGGGGCACAGGCTGAAGAACTTTCGGTGCTGAACGAAACACTCTGATGCCGCATTCACGATGGACACCTCACCACCCGTGTCGATCAGGGCTGTTTAATTCTCCTTCCCGGCTGTACACTTAAACATGTCAACTGCAAGCGACGCCATAATGCAAGACTTCCCTCCCCATAATGCCCTGCAATGACTGCGGCGGACGCCATGATGCAAGACTTCCCCTTCCCACAATGCCCTGCAATGACTGTGCCGGACGCCATGATTGATCCCGCACCTCAACATTGGACTGCGTCTCTGAAACTCCCGAAGTTCCTGATAATTATATGCAGTGCTGGTGACCTACTTCTCGCTAAGGTTTGCTTTCCTCCTCACCATACTGCTGGTTGGTATTCTGTTTGCAGGTTTGCTTGCAGCTTCACACATTTGATTATTGTTTTTCATCCAATTAAACGTGATAATTATGATCATCTTACTGCCTGTCGCAGTGCATTTTTATGGCTGATCATAGAAAGTCATTCCTACTATGCTTTAGTTCTCCAATGCATCTTTCTTTGGGCAATGTTTAGCTGTGATTATCGTAATTAGTTGCTTTGTGACAAATAACCAATAAATACCACTTGGCCAAATGAATAATATTGTTACTGGATCGTTGTCAATTTTTCACTAGTAAAATTATCTTATCATCAGATATGTTATGCTTACACAGTAGAGCTATTTTATTCAAGATTAGAGCACCCACATAATTTTCTGTGTGGACAGTGTATTCTGTAAGAGTATAGGTTGATCCGGTGTGACGTAAGGATCCAACTAAAGGCAATAGTGATGATGGTCGTTAATTTGCGGGTTTTTTTTTATAGCGCGAGAATGAGAGAGCTTTGGAAGTCCAGTGGTTAAACTGATGTACATGAAAGCAAACTAAATACTTTGATTTATATCATATTTTTATATTGTTTTCTTATTAAGGAAAAGAATAACAAACATCACACTAAAGACACTTTTCTCTCATTGTTTTTTATCGGAATAATCAATGTCTGAGTTTGTTCTCGTATTCTTGTTCTGATTGATACGTTTTTATTTTGGCTGTAGTTTGTGGTTTGTTTGATTGTTCGTTTGTTTGTTGTTGTTGTTGTTGTTGTTGTTGTTGCTGTTAACGTTGTTGTTGTTTTGTGTTGTTTTTTGGGTTTTTTGTTTTGGGGGGGGGGGGGGGGGGCGGGTATTTTTCATTTAAATTGTCTAATTTTTTAGATACTGGGTGTAGATTAAGACCAGAACTAAAGAGAACAACAGCAACTAATAGAGGGTTCTTCTCCTTTCATTATGGTGAAGCAACTGTATACAGACATGTACCAGCTGGGGTTTAGAAAATCTTACAAGAATGTTGATTGGTTAAAGGTTGAAGGATGGGCCCGCTAATATTGGAGCTTTTGTTGGAAGTCAAGCTTCGTTTTTACTTTATTCATCAGCAGATAGAACTTTTCGCAAAGACAATAATTTATTGTATTATCAGGCCAGATTCAAAATAGAAATAATAATTATATTCTTCGCTTCGATAATGACAAATGAAGGGCAAAAGGAAAGAACCAGAGATATTTTTTAGCATTGTTATGTTAAAATAAACTTAAATACAAGTTTGAAATACATATAAAATATCATTCTAAATCTAGCTATGGAAAATGGTAGAGTGTATTAGATTGCAACCAACCAAAAAGTATGCATCAAGGGTAATTCGCACAAGTTAAAAAGTATTCAAATTATATTATTTTTTTTTTGAATAAAGTGGGCATCTATGATTTTCCTCTTGCTTCACTCAAAGAGTTTTAATACATTTAAATACATTTAAACTAACAGCAGAACAAAGAAGAATAAAACATGTTTATGTAAATGCTGTGACTAGTAAACATTGAAAGAACACATATTACTTTATTTGATCTTTATCTACAAGAATTACATTACAGTGTTTTATTCTCAAAACGTCAACTAGGATTGATTGAAAAAAAAAGCTAAAAAAAAATTCGACAATTTCACAGTGTTCACAAAATTGTTCAAATGCCTTATTTTTTATTATTAAAAACAACGTTTACCAATAAATTAATCATAAAGATAATAGGTTTACTATGTCGCGCAACTTCTAGACACTAAAATCATTTCACAAGAAACATTGTGACGGCTTAAAATATCCAGATAATATCAACTGCTAATGTCACTACAAAAACCGTTATTTTTCCTCAGCGTTAAAGACTTAACTCCATCAAACTAGTAACGATTATGTGGCCACAATCCGTTAGACTAATATTCTATATTGACGTGACATTAAAATGCCCATATCTAAAGTTTTGACGAAAATCAATTAGAAATAAAGTTCTTTCTGAATAAAAGAATAATTTAAATACAAGAGGGCGATTGGTAGGTTTATACTGCTCCCATTTATTAAGAGCGTAAAGAAATATATAATTTAAAGTCTAAAGTTTTGAAGTTTTTAAGCTAAAAAATGAGATATATCTATCTATATATATAATGGAACTCTCATAGTGGCCTTCTACAAGTAGAATACTATTTTGATGCCTTCGGTTTTATGTGTCGGCTTGTTTACACACACTGTCAAAATCTTGCATAGCATATTTTTTCATTGAGCCCTTCATAAGCCTTCATTACTGTGGGCTGCACATTTTCAAATCGTTTCTCTCGCATTATCTGCGACAATTCTTTTCCGACAGATAACAGTAGGGCCTATTGTGCATTGTAAATGAAAATGTGAGGTGCTATGACGAGTAGACGCTCTGGTCTAGTGGAATATATAAAGCAGCATTTTTTAACTGTGGTATCCTTTCTACTTGTAATTGTTACAGATGAAAGTTTTAACATTAATAGTTCCCTGCTTATTATTATCTCTGTTTGTCTGATTCGCCCTTCCCTCTCTCTCTCTCTCTCTCTCTCTCTCTCTCTCTCTCTCTCTCTCTATCTATCTCCGATTATCTCACTGTATCCATATATCCCTTTCTCACACTCTGTTGGTCAATCTCAGTCTCTGTCTCTGTCTTTGACTCTCTCTATCTCTCTTTGTTTCTCTCTCTCTCTCTCTCTCTCTCTCTCTCTCTCTCTCTTTCTCTCTCTCTCTCTGTTATCGCTGTCTTTCTATCTTGATCTAGGTATATACATGTAGATTCCTTTCTGTCTTGCTCTACACACCCTTATCTCTCTCTGTCTCTCGTTCTCTCTATCCCATCAATCAAAAGAATGAACGAATAGCGATTAAAAAGGTAGAAGAGCGAAATCACAAAACACACACACACACATACTAAGACAACCACTATACACAGCTAGATAATTTATACGTGAAAACAATCGCCGCATAAATGTATGGCATTTCTGCTCTTGATAACTCTACTAGACGCAAAGCTTCGAAGCTATAAGTTGATCTATTCATTTCCTCACCCTTTTTAGGTGCGTAACTTTTGGGTAGCGGATTGACTAGATGTATGTACATTATCTTGTTTGATTGCATAACGATTGTATTTCAAGCCTAAGAATTTGATTGTGAGTTTTGCTTACTGAACAAAGCCCTTCTCGAAACCTCCGGCATAAGTTCTAGAATAGTAATAACCTCGTCACCTCTTGTTTACCTTTGTTCTGATTGGTTGTTAATTGCTAAAGAGATGTACCGAGAATATTCTCTTATGATTTACGTAATTCTTGTTCTGGATGATTCGACGAAATTTTGTATAAATAAGAATCTTAATTAGATTTAAGAGGAGTCAATATTGTTTTCCAGAGTCTACATTGAAACTCCAGTAATTGTACTATTGAGCCGTCCTACAAACATTGTAGAGTATAGCCCTTTTGTTGGATTAAACAGTTTGAAATTGTTACTTGCGGACTTCGGATTTATTTTCTACGGACGAGTCGTGTGATTGGCTGTGAATATTTTTAATACCCCTAGACAAACAGAGCCTAACAGATTACCACCTCACCAGCAAATCTGTTACACACTATACACAGCTAGATAATTTATACGTGAAAACAATCGCCGCATAAATGTATGGCATTTCTGCTCTTGATAACTCTACTAGACGCAAAGCTTCGAAGCTATCGCTATAAATGAAGCACACATAAACAAAACGAGAGCGCACAATAGAAACACATTTTTGGTACTGAACATACAGTTGAGTTGGTTGTGAAGAAAGAGGGAGAGAGAGAGAGAAAGAGAGAGAGAGAGAGAGAGAGAGAGAGAGAGAGGGTGAAAGAGATAGAGAGAGAGGAAGAGAGAAAGGGGTGCGGGAGAGACTGAGGACGCAGGCAGAGTTAGAGATAGACAGTCGTATTATATAGAGACAAGCAGACAGAAAAAAGAGATAGGCTCAAAGATATATATATACAGGCATAGAGGAGGGTTGATAGACAGATAGAAAAAGGTAGGCAGAAAGAGCAAGTGCAGGGAAAAAACAAAGAGGGAGAAAGTGTGTGTGAGAGAGAGAGAGAGAGAGAGAGAGAGAGAGAGAGAGAGAGAAAGAAAGAGAGAGGAAACAGATAGAATGATTGAGACAGACAAACAGACAGACAGAAAAAGAAGTAACATTTTGCTGGCTGTAGCAACTGTTAAAACAAGAACAAGAAATCAACACATGTTACCAATGCCTAACGCAAACTTTCATAAAATTCAATTAAACAAACATTTTATGTTAAATGAGTCACTCCGTTCCAAGATAGTTAAATTATTGCCGTAACAAAATATAAAGTAAATTTTCCTCGAGGCTCTACAAAATTCAGTAGGCCTCCATGTAATCACAATTCGGGAGTCAGTTCTAGATTCACAACCACGAAGAGGAGATAGGTCTAGATTTGTGGTTTACAAGAAATAAGCTATAGATTAGTTTGTGTACCTATAAAGAGTTAGATCTGGATTTTTAATTTATAGCCACGAGGAGCCAGACTGAGATTCGTAACTATGATGAGCTAGATCTAGATCATTGATTCGTAACTACGAGAAGTTAGGCTTTCATCTAGATTCTCAACTACGAGGATTTGGATCTTGATTCGTAATTCGTAACTTCGAGTTGGATCTTGATTCGTAATTCGTAACTTCGAGGAACCGCATCTAGATGCGTAACCACGACGAGTTAGATCTAGATTCGAAACTTTGAGGAGATAGATTTATTTCTTAGATCAAAGTCTCCGAAAAAGAGAGTTCAGAGGCGAGCAGAGAGAATCTGAGAAGTCATAAACTGAAAATAAGTTTGTACGGCTGAGAACAGATTTGTTTTTACAGAATTCGTTGAAGCAGAGAAGAGCCCAGCGTCAAAGTATTGACAGGATGATGAAGGTAAAAAGTATAGAGTTTAAAGAACAATAAATTATTTTCAAATAATTTATAAGCGTGTCTCATTTTTTATAAATTGTGTCACACGGTCTAGCTATCAAAAACAAAAACAAAACAACAACAAAAAATTGCTAGATTATTATACTTATAAAGAAGAGAACCAATACATCTAGATCATAAACTACGGAATCGTATCAAATCAGTAAAAAAGGTAATAATACTAGTATTTACAAAATGTACAAAACAGAAAGTTACATGGCCAATCATTGCAAATAGCAAGAAGAAAAAAAGAAGGGGGAAAGGGGGGGGGGGGGGGGGGGAGGCCGGGGGGGAGTGCAACCGGAAGATATTCGGTCGAAACCCACGATGGTACACAATAAAATAATATTTTTCTGATTTCGTCCTTTACTAGAAGGGTCGGTGTTAGTAAAAACTAATGATTATTGTGACAGGCTGAGACATGAGTCTTGGTATCCCCGCAAAGTTTATGTGTGGGCGCACTTAGAATTGTTAGAGGTAAGTCCTGAGATCATATAGAGTTTTATGGGACTAGTTCACTCATTCTCCGAAGCATAGAGAATCCTATCATAAAATCGTAAATGATTGCTCTTAAGAAGCTAGAAGACGTTAAATTTGAAGACATCTTCTTTTTTTTTTTATCTCATCGTGGAGTGGGTCTAATTTTCACCTGTGCGAGTTGGTTAGTTAGTTGAGTTTGTTTAACGTCCAACATCAGCACCATAAATAGGCTATATTATAGACCGACCCCAAGACTGACGTCTGACAATTTTACGTGCTGATGCCACACACGAGACAGGGCGGGGATGCCATGACTACTGTCTCAGCCGCTCACATTAAACTGACACCGACCCAACCAGTAGGGAGCGCAATCACCAGGGCTCGAACCCGGACCTTTTATGTCGGAAGCCCCCTGGGGCTGGACCAGGCACGGTACGGGTGTAAACTGTTCGTCACACAGCACGTCGCCGTCCCAGGCACAACCTGTGTTGTTTTTTTTTTACTGAGACGGCAATGGGTTTACTCTGTTTGAGCTCTAAGACAGTACAAAGACAGCCATAGTAACGGCGTTGCTAGTAGAGCACTGAACTAGGGTAGAATGTACAAACATGACGTAGGGCTACCTTCCGTCTGGGGTTGGGTTGGGTCCAATATCAGCACTATATAGACTATATTGTGGACGGGCCCCAAGACTGACGTCTGACAATGTTTTGTGCTGCCACACACGAGACAGGGCGGGGATACCATGCCTCCCGCCTGAGCCGTTCACATTAAACTGACACCGACCCAAACAGTAGGGAGCGCAATCGCCAGGGCTCGAACCCAGACCTTTTGCGCCGTAAGCCGATGTTCTACGCCAGGGCCACCGCATCCCCCGGGACTGGACCGCGTACGAGACGGGTGTAAACTGTCAGACAGCACGTCGCCATCCCAGACACAACCTGTGTGTGTGTGTGTTTTTTTTTTTTTTACTGAAATGGGGACGGGGCGGCGTTGGGTTTACTCTGTTTGAGCTCTAAGACAGTACAAAGACAGCCATAGTAACGGTTTTGCTAGTATAGTACTGGATTAGGGTAGAATGTACAAACATCACGTAGGGCCTAGCTTCCGACTCGTCGTAAGCCTTCTATTTTTTCTACGTAAGCTACGTCTTGTTTGTGCATTTCCGAACGGTTTTGACAATAGGCAGCAGTTGAATATGCCGGATTAGTTTAGCTAGCTTTAGTAATGGGCATGATATAGGCTATGTTATTGCTTAGTTATAAGAAATTGAGCGAGCGAGAGAGAGAGAGAGAGAGAGAGAGAGAGAGAGAGAAAGAGAGAGAGAGAGAGAGAGAGAGAGAGGAGAGAGAGAGAGAGAGAGAGAGAGAGAGAGGGGGGAAGAAAGGAGCGAAGTGAGACAAAGTTGAATGGAAATTTTCTTTTCTCTGTCCTGTAGTTATTGAATTGAAAATTGACTTTGTTTTCACCAAAGCTAGTTTTGCCATGTATGTCATTTTTTTAAATACCAGCTACACCTTAAATACTGTCTGAGAAAAAGGAGAGTCACAAAAGCTTGAGCCATTCATGTTTGTTTGTTTGTTTTGTTACCTAACACCCAACGTTAGCACTTTAAATGATATATTGTGTACGAGTCCCAAGACTGACGTCTGACAATTTTACGTGTTGCCACCTATGAGACAGGGCAGTCACATTAAGTTGATTTCAGCACAAACAGTAGGAGAGGAAATTGGACAAAATACATATTAATCAATATTGGGATTCGAACCGCAAATATTTTGATTTGGAGACCAACGCTCTACCACTCGAGCCATTTCGCCCCCACTAATCGTGTTAGGTAACAGAGGAGAGTAAAAATGGAAAGAGGGAACAAAGAAAGCATTTTGGGCCGGTTGGGCTCTTGTTCCCTTTAATTAATGTTTTCTTCCCAGCTTGTTATTCCAAATGACATAACAATAATTATTGTTTTGATTAAGGATTATAACGGTTTGAGCGGTGCATTGTCAAGATGAACTGATTTTCGTTTTTTCAGACATTACATTCGCCTTTTATACATGTAATTTCTTTTTGCCCAAATATTCTTTCCAATCAAGTTGGTTATCAATGGTGATCCTTAAATATTAATAACACTCCACTCTTCCAACTGTTTAATTAGTTGTTGTTTTTTCTTTTTATCAGTAATGATCAGTCCTAAGACCTACCTAAAGCTTCCAAAAAAACAGGCAAAGTCACCGAAATAAACAAGCTGGTTTGGGTTGGTTTTAACGTCCAACATCAGCACTGTATATAGGCTATATTGTGGACGGGCCCCAAAACGGACGTCTGACAATTGTATGTGCTGCCACACACGAGACAGGGCGCGGATACCATG
>RQTK01000956.1:46254-53754 GCA_003991915.1 Elysia chlorotica
CCCCTCCCCTTTCCGTGTTTGTCTAACACTGAGTCAACAAGGCTGCTGTTATTGTTCCCCCTCCTTTTATGTTTTGACTGCTGTCACCGCTGACAATCAAATAGAAAAACAATTTTTTGTTTGCTTTCTAAATACTAATCAAGAGTGGGACTGACAACTTCTTACTGGTGGACCTCTAGCTTGCTCGCTTACCTTTAAAACTACAATACTCGGCTGTGGTTTCCAACCAAAAAAATACATGACATATAAAGATTTTGAAAACTTTATGGTTACAATGATGGAAAAGTACTTGGCTTGTAAAAATTATATTCTGACCTACATTTTTTAAAGAAAATGATGATGATGATGATGATGATGATGATGATGATGATGATGATGATGATTAATGATGATGATGATGATGATCGCAGATGCTGATCATGATGATGATGGTGATAATGACGACGACGACGACGAAGTATTTTTCTCTTTTTTTACTCCACAGATGTACTTTCACTTTGGACCTGAGAAGCATCTGTTGTTTCACAACTGGCATGCAGAAACACCAGGGGGTAGGCTGTCTTAATAGTTTTGCTCCCCTTAATTAAGTCAAGAATTACAATAATCCATCAATTATATATATACAGAGAGAGAGAGAGAGAGAGAGAGAGAGAGAATGGCTAAAAGACAACTCTTGAAACACTACAGTTTTGAAGTTCACGTATTAATTAAGTGCAGCAATAACTGAAAATGTTTATAATTGCTAAACAATAAAGTATTCACCAACTTAAACTAACAGACGAAAACCTTAACAAGGGTGTTTTTACATTATTATAGAATGTTTCAGCTTTATTGAGCCTCTTACACTAGGCTACATAACAGTTAATGACAATGATATATTAGTTTAATGTCCAGCTTGGGTCTCCTAAGAGTCCGATTCGGAGACATTAAGATTGGAACCTCAAATCTCCTGCTCGTCAGTCTAAAACACTACAGACTGAGCTTATATTTATTCGATATATTTCTCACGCACGTCCCAAAATCATTCCCGTCCCTCCCACCAGCTATGATTGGTGCTTGCTGCGCCATCTTCTGCCTAGCCGTCTTGTACGAAGGGCTCAAGGAACTCAGGTCACAACTTCAGCGCAGCTACACACTTCCAACATCCGGGCTCTTTGACACACTGGGCCGCCCGCAGGCGGAGCTTCGAGACCTGCTCTTTGAGGAAGGAGATAGAAAGGCTGTGTGAGTACATCTAGATCTACATTTTCAGTTTTCTGGGAGGAAAAAACGAGACAACAAGGAATTTATTTTCGAATTTTCTTAATGTACAAAAACCTCCTTAAGAACACCCCCAACAAAAACACAACAACAACAACACAACAACAACAACAACAACAACACAACAACAACAACAACAACAACATATTTAATTGGAACGAAACTGTATTACTATTTATTTTTCGCTCTAAAATAGCATAATTGGTATCTTTTTTTAAGTTAAAGTAATCTCGATAAAATTACCAGTTGTTAAGGGAGCAGAGATTCACCACCAACAACAACAACAACAGCAACAGCATACACATTGGAACAAAACTGTAATGCTATCTATTTCTCAGTTTTAAACAGCAGAATTGTTAACAATTTTATTTAATTTGAAATAATCTCGATAAAATTACCAGTTGTTAAGGGAGCAGAGATTGTTAGATGTTTGGTTTTATCTCGTTGTTGTTTTTTATTAACGACATTTCCAACTTATTTTTTAAGGGATTTAAATTCAATAACTTATGGCACCCACCATTCGTTTACATTTATTTGGTATTAAAAAAATGACTTTAGATCGAAGTTGCATGAGTCAGATTTTCATTGTTGTCGCCACAATAGTATAGTGTCTACATCACTATTAAAATAGCAGAGATTTAGAGAATTTTTCAAATGAGATGGGACATTGAAGAGCATAGTTGAAGATATGTTTGATGTATTTGTCAAAGCAATCCTTTATCGTGTACAATATATGTAAGCCTAACAAAGAGCATTGCAAGAACTCACCCAAAGTTGAACATGGTAGCCTACATGCAGAAATAGAATTAAAGTTAAAGTAAAAATAATACTATCTGTGTTCGTAAATAAGCGAGGCTCTCTCCTTGCTTAACAAGATGCTATAGTGAAAGTTCCTGTCCTGAGACATGATCTCCTTAGAACGGGATTCGTGCATGACACAAATCTACAACGTCCGCCAACACGGGCCTCGAACCTGGACCTCCTGTGTTGGAATCAGATGTTCTCACTCCAGCGCTACCGTAAATATGACCGTGGGTTGATTAATAATAAGTCCATGCATATACCGCTTAACCATTAAGGTATCTCAAAGCGCTAACCAATTTGAGGCTTTCTGTGACGTTACAAACCATAGTTTCAGCTTGTTTTGTACGGATTTATGGGAGATTCCGTTTTAGGATTAAAACAAAAACAACAAACAAACAAAAAGGTGGCCTTTATAACACACCACTATCTCGATCTATCCTTATTTTCATTTTTCCCCAGCTGGACCATTTACAGCTGGCGCCATCTTGTCCAGACGTTACTCCACATGGTACAGGCCATCCTCTCCTACAGCCTCATGATGGTCTTCATGACCTTCAACCTCGGGCTCTGCCTCGCCCTCGTTCTGGGACTCGGGGTCGGCTACTTCCTGTTCGGCTGGACTCGGGATGCTCCGGGAGCAGTCGGGACACAGCCGTGCAACTGAATGGGCAGCAGAGTACGGGGACTAGAGCGCTCGCTGGGCGAAATCGTGCAAGAGTGCAAAGTTTAAGAGACAACATACATGTAACATAAGATGAGATGAGATTGTATTGGAAAACCCTTTATTATCTATTATTTGCCTTGGTTGTACATAATCATGCATTTCGAAAATTGCAACAGAGGAAGGACTGGTCAGCACAGTCTTGCTTGTTAGTCTTTGTCCCCAGATCACCCACTTCTGTCGCTTGAAAAAACAAAACAAAACAAAAATAAGAACAACAAAATCAGCACCTCGCTGCCCAAATTTTGACTAGCGTAAAGAGGCAAGTGTGTATAAAATGAGCGCTCTTTGTTATAGTACTCTGTTGTTTGTTTTTCTTTGTTTATTTGTTGGTTTTTGTGGAACTGTTATGTTTTGTTAGTATAAATTGACTCTAAAAAACAAGTTTCACTGAAGCCGCAAAGCAACGATACGCTATGGAACATAAAACAACTTATGTAGGCCATACACAAGCGGGGATTTTACTTTATTTCCACAAGCGTTTGAATATCTATATTCTAGCGCGCTCCTGTAATAAAATAATCATAACAGTGAACGCCGGACAGCCATGATAAAAAAGCTAAACATTCGCTACTTGGTTTGAAATCTAAGCGGGAATTTTCACAAAGTTTGGAGGAAAGGGAAAGCATTTCTACGATTAAAACTATTTTTCTTTTAAGTCTTCAGCCTTGGGATTGCTCAAGTATCAAGCATTCCACAAATCAGCAAAATATAATACTAATACTAATTCATACAAAAGAGTATCGACAAAAGTTTGAGGGGAAAGGGAAAACTTCCTGCCGCCTGGCTCTACACTCAAAGTAACAATGCGCAAAGTGTTTAAAATGCTATACAGACACAAACGTCCCCCTCCAAAAAACAACAAAAAAACAACAACAACAAACAAACAAACGAAACAAACAAAACAAAACAAAAAACAAAAAACCTTCCCCCAAAAAACGTTCAGAAACAGTATGCCATGTAGCGTCCCATGTAAAAATTACAAGAGACGAGAACAATGCTTAAAAACTAAGTAGCGATGTATTGCGTTGCATTACGGCTTCTGATGCAATGGCATTCCATCGTGTATAAAGTGCATAAGGTAACCACTGTTACTTTAGAGCCTTTGTAGCCTATTTTTGTGAGGCTTTTCCTCCTCCTCCTCATGATCAGCATCATCATTATCATAAATAGTATCGTTACCACCACCACCACCACCACCACCACTAGCACCACCATCATCATCATCATCATCATCATCATCATCATCACTATTCCATATTGCTGTACAGCCTATAATTTTGAAGGTTATCATAATATTATTTTCTTAAATTTTACTAATACTTTATTCTCGTCATAAAATTGCAAAATAATAATGTTTTTTTGCGATGGACGTATACCTACCCCCCCCCCCCCCCCAAACACACACACACACACAAATATAAATAAAACACAAAAACAAAGAACCTTGTTGTGTTTTCATTCCTGTTGATTTACTTCCCTGTTTAACTGAACGCTACATGTAGCCTGTCATGCTTTCTGATGAGTCCAAAGTACAAGACATTCTCATAAGAATTATTGCATTTTTAACTTTCCTCTGTTGAGCTTTATTTGTGTCCATGAACAAAAGTCCATCTTCTATTTTCTATACTTCTTTTTTCTAATGCTGTGATTATAATATAGCCTATATAGTATATAGCCATGCGCTGGACATTAAGCAACCAACTTGACTACGTAAAAGAAAAAAATATGTTATTTCTACTGGCGCAACCAGGAGTCGTAATTACAACGTCGCGGTAGCTTACACCTCGTCTAAACCGTATTCGAATGTCTAAAGGGGGGGGTGGTAGAACATCGGCTTCTGACGCGAAAGGTCTGTGGTTCGAGCCGTAGCGATTTCGCTCCCTACTGGTTCGGGCGGTGTCAGTTTTATGTGACCAACTGAGTATCCCCGCCCTGTCTCGTGTGTGGCAGCACATAAAATTGTGAGACGCCAGTCTTGGGGCCCGTCCACAATATAGCCTATATAGTTCTGATGTTGAACGCTAAACCATGTCAACTACAATTCAAATGTCGAAAGACGAGTGTAAAGATTATACAGTAGAGTAATTGCGCACATCGCTCCCATGGAGATAAAGAAGATGATAGGTTAGGGAATCTCCATAGCCGTTCAATCACATTTCTACCGTAGAGTTTCGGAGTGTATGGGTGTTCAGTAAACCATTATGTCTGATGGGCGTGTGTATATCATTCATTATCCTCCTGAGGGTCGCAAAACACGTGATGTTGTACTTAGGACCCCAGGTTGTTTTGTCTCCATTCGATCCCAGTACCTTTGATTACCGTTTAGTAGCGGTAAGATCTATTGATTACGTTACCTCACATTCTCAAAATTCCTTCCTGGAGGTAATTATTCAAGTGCCTAGTTTTACAATCAGATCAATGCATGCCGTTGTAATATATGGATGTATGGACTAAGCTTGGATCAAGAACATAGACTCAATGTGATGATTTAAAAAAAAAAAAAAACTTTCCTTGTTTTACAATGTTTCATTAGCTTCATCTGTAAATTCGACAAAGATCTTCGAATTAAAGCTTAGTGGAATATAGTTTTTAAAAAAAATTTAAAAACCCCACAACTAAAAAACTATTGATCAAATTACTGTAAGAGTGTAGAGTATATAACACAAGTTACTGTTTGTCTAAAAAAGTTATAATAAAAGTTTTGATTGGAATGGTTGTTTTTTTTTTTTGCTAGTTTTATTTCTGACTAGAGCTGCTCCTTTCTACTATAAGTAGAGTTATATTTTAAAGCTATTTTTCACAGTGAAAGAAGTAAGCTTTTTAAAGAAACTGACCAAAACATTGCGCTTTGTGGGATTAGATATTTAAACTTGTTGAAGCGTCTCCACCGAATCATCTTGCCCTCAAAGAAAGATTGATTTATGCTACGAGATCACTATGCTCCTTAAAAATGTTTGTTCTTAATTCATTTCTACCATGTATATCAAATTATGTAAAATCTTCTTAATTATATTAAAAAAAATACAAAATGGCTTTATTCTGTCAGAACTCATTTTTTTTTTCATTCAAGCAATAGAATATGTTTGCAGATAAACAACGACAAAAAAAAATGACAAAAGCACAACAACAACAACAACAACAACAACAACAACAACAAAAACAACAACAACAACAACAACGACGATGATGATGGTAAAGTATGATGATGATGATGATGATAATTAAAATTTAGCCTTAAAAGCACATCCAGTTTGTTCAATTCATAGTAATGCTTTATTACTAAGAGTAAAGTATCGTTACATCAAATAGTAAAAATATTACAGGAACATTTGAGCAATAGGTTGTGGAGCAGTTCAAAGAGCTAGAATAATTCACAAATTTATGCTTTGAATCTTAATAGAGAAAGAACAAACTTCATTGAATCAGTTTTATTTTTCATCATTTTGTAACAACCCTATCAATTACTAGGCTATTGTGGCGACATATCCCAAGACAATCTTTTGTGCTGAATAAAACAGAAACAGAGAAGACTTCTGTCTCAGATTAGACTGTCACTGATCCAGCCAGTATGTAACAGTTTAAGTTTGAGTTTGTTCCTTAGCATCTTATCTAATCGATATATATAAACTGTACTGTGGACGAGTCCCAACATTAATGTCTGACAATTTCAGGTACTGCCACAAACACACACACACTGTGCGGGAGTACCATGACTCCTGTCTCAGCCCACCAAATTATACAGACACAAAAACACAGGACGAAATCGGACAAATACGTTTTGAGCGGTGGCGGGTTTCGAACCACAACATAAGAATTGACACATACACCTCCTGAACAAAAGTTGGAAGCTCTACTTACTGAACTATCTAGTTTGGCAAGGAAGCAGAATAGGCTTCTACAAGTTCTAGTCCAATTATCACATTTGAAATGTTTTGTTACCATGAAAGAAAACAAGAAGAAGGACAAAAACAAATGTTTCTGGTTCGTATGTATATAAAGTAGCAATATGAATATAAAAAAATACCTAAATACTAATACAGTAATAGATTATATTTTTTGCTTTCACTCATACAATGTCAAACAAGTCAATAGTTAAAGGAAGAAGTCATTGAAACAAAAACACTTTCATGAAAAATTCGTCTTTAGCTCCAATACAATAATTTGCCTAAAAATTAATTTTCTTTTTCTCTTTTTAAGAACTGCTTTTTTTAAATTCCCAGCTTCTAACAGGAAATATACCATTAGGTACAAAAATTGAGTTTCAATGCAAACATGAGAAACAACAGGGAAAATGGTTCATTATCAAGATGTAAAGAATTAAAATAAAACAATTATAAACCTCATGCCTAATGATTCCTAAAATAGAATCAATCAGATGGCACGGATGATAAAGGTATACAATTTTGCCATTTAGACCCTTAGACCCAGTGGATTAAAATCTAAATGGTGCGTGTATCATTAAATAGCAGTTTAAAATATCTAGAGGTTTTCAATTATAAATTTGTATACCATTGGTCTAAAAAAAAAATTTTTTTTTCAAATATCAAAATCAACTTCATACATGGAACTTGCTCTGTACATTGCATCAGAAAGGTCGAAAGGTAGTTTCATATACATTGAAACCTGCATAAGACAATGATTGTGAGCCTCATTTTACTAGGAGTTGAGTTGGTTTAACGTCCAACATCAGCGCTCTATAGGCTCTATTGAAT
>RQTK01000956.1:58754-67032 GCA_003991915.1 Elysia chlorotica
TGGCGAGAGAGTTGGTTAAGATCTTAGTGAAAAAAGTAAAAAATAAAAAATTAAGAAAAATGTTTAATCCGTAATGTACTGTGTGTTTTGTACTCTTTTGTGAAAGTCACAGGGTCTCTGTATGACCCCACTTTATAAATAGTAGGATATTACTTTTGAGGAACACATAGATTGAAAAATGGGAATGGACAAATGTTCAAGAAAATTTCCATTGCAAGTAATTTAATTTAAACAAATAAAAAAAAGAAAAAAAGAAGACAAAAAAACAAGAACAAGATTCTTTTGGGCTTGACCATACATATAAGGTTACATTGCATGCAGTCTTTATTAACACTAACATGCTGCACATTTCCACTGCACCTTTATGAAATAATGATGTGCATCTGTGAGACAATAAATTTCATCAAAGCACCTTACTCATTTTCAGTATGAATAATTATTTCTCTCCATTTTTTTTCTTGGGAATAATAAGCATTTATTTTTTTAAATATAATACAACATTCCTTCATTATTCCTAAAACAATTACAGGGGACACTGTATATCCTGAGATAAAATCAACAAGGCTCTAAATGCCTTCTTATCTACATTGTACTAGAACTTTGTTGTTCTCATGTCATGGTATGTCAATGCTTATGAAGTCCCTGTACGGTTTTAAAAAAATCTATTTTCCTTGGACCTCCTGTCACTAATTTTTTTTGCAGTCCTATATAAATGACACATCTTCAGTTTCACATAAGTGTTGATGTATTTTTTTGTTTCCCTTGGACATTGAATGCAATTTCCAAAATCACTTTACTGTTACTGACAAAGGTATATCATTTAAACCAGAGAATCGAAGGAAAACAATGTGTCTCATATAATAAGTGTGCAGAAGATGTCTTTTTAAGGATTCCTTTATGAGATAGTCATCATAGTGTTAATTTAATTACAAATAATTATGGAACAGTTGCTTAGATAACTTGTAATAGATTTATGGCCACTCTAATCTGCAATCAACGCTTTGAGGGGAAAAATAATAATAGTTATAACAATAGTAATAAATCTATAGCCCAAAACAAGTATAGATCGTATTAAAAAAATAAATGGCGTATGCAAGTTAGCCCATAATCCTTACCGGGGGTCTGGTCTTATCAAAGGCTCCCATAGCAATCTTGAATCCGATTCCTTCAGTGCCTAAAACATTCTGAGTGGGGGAAAGAAACAGAATTGGATTATTAGAGAGGTTTGAATGTTACCATTAGGCCTATTATATATATATATATATACTTTTTTATTTTTTTATTTTTTTTGTCGGTTACTTTAATAATGAAGTGTCCATGGCTTTCCATCTAGAATTGGGATAAAGTCAATTTTATTAGAAGTCAACATTTTTGTTTTGTTTTTGGCCTAACATGTTGACACTATATCCTGATTTCTATTTGTCTATCTATCTTGCGACCAAGGTCGAACATTTACTATAACTATCTTTTTCCATCTTTCTCTGTAATCCATTTCACAAGCAAGATTTTCCTGCAATAATCCTATGTTCTGTTGAAGTCGATCAATTTAGGCATATTGCAGTCAACCCACATATTTTTCCATGTCTTGGTTCCCATAGTTTCGGTACATGTATTAACAAACCATCCAGATTTCACTGTATTATATTCTTATTATTGATGCTCAAAGAAAACCTACTGTGTTGCTCTTGTAAGCTTTTTATGAACTATCTACTATAATTCAACCAGTAACAGAAGGTATTAAGCTTGTCAATGTCAAAACACATATAAAATAATAATTCATATCATGAATTTAGCTGCTGCCTTTGGTTCTTGCAAACAAAAATAGAATAAAACTTTCCGTGCTAATGTTTGCCTTTGTTGAGACCCATATAAAAAAGTGAAGTCGCCACTATTATATAGAAAAAGCTACATTTCTGTTAAATATGCAGCAAAGTTTTGACAATGGGAGTGTTGAAAAACAGTTTTAGTTTCAGTTTAATGACAAATTTCTGCAAAAAGTGCACAGAAAAGCAGATCCAATTGTGATTCAGTGAGATGTCACAGCTTTTTAAATTTGATTTATTTACAGTGCGATGAAATATCTTTAAACATGTTGAAAAAAAGTCAAATTATCATTTGTAGAACCCAACATCATTATATCACCCTGGTTGACTCACAATTGGTTACGACAAAACATGCGGAACTGTCTAATTACTCACCTCCTTAGGTACAACAACATCTTCAAAAGTGATGCCTCTCGTATCTGAACAACGCTGGCCCATGTTCCATTCCTGGGGAAAAAGTCAAGAAATTTGGGTTGTAATATTTTCACCTCCTATGTTTAACGCCAATTCCTTGTGTGCTGATTGTTTTTTTTTAGTATTTATAAAAAGTAATTTCAAATTCATGCCAACACAAAAGCATAGCAATGCCTGATACATGTGTGCTTGGTTGGTTGGTTGGGTTTTAACGTCCAACAGCAGCAACTTATGGCTATATCGTGGACGGGCCCCAAGACGGACGTCTGGCAATTTTATGTGCTGCCACACACGAGACAGGGTGGGGATACCATGACTCTTGTCTCAGCCGGTCACATTATACTGACACAGACCCAACCAGTAGGGATTGCAACAGCCAGGATTCGAACTCGGGACCTTTTGCGTCGGAAGCCGATGTTCTACCCCTGGGCCACCGCGCCCCCCGATACATGTGTGCCGTGTGATGGGAAAGAGTTAAACATATCAATAATCTACCCAGCCAGAGATTACATCAACAGGAAAAAGTTGATAAAAGTAAGAAAAGTCAAGCAATATTTTGTTGGGAAACATTAGCCTTTTTACATGGCATGATTTAAGGCATGTTTCATGTATGCGCACTATTTTTGCAGGATTTCCAAACATTTATAAAAAGTCCAAACTTTCATAATTTTTAATGGAAAATGTGGAGTTCAATGAAAATTTATGCTAGAGCAAGAGCATATTAATCTGCACAACAAGGAAAACGTAAAATGTCGAAATAATCTACCCATCCAACAAGTATGTCATGAAGTGGATGTTTTAAGGAAATTGTTAATAAAGTAAGAAAAAGTCACGTAACATTTTGTTGGGACATTAACCTTTTCACATGGCATGATTTAAGGCCTGGTACTTAAGTGTACACTGTTTTGGGGAATTTCCAGAAATTTTGCTTCTTTCTGAAAACCTTGGTTACAAAACGCTGTCTGCAGATTGGTCAACCGTCATAATTTCAATATAGAAATAAAGTGAGCACGCATCAGGTAGCACTGTGAGGCTCTTTTTGTGAAACGTCTCACTCAATCTATAATCTCTGGCCCTACCTTTCTTCCCACAGTGATGCCCGGAGTGTTTGCATCCACGATGAATCCTGTGAAAGCTTTGCCCGCTGGCATCTTGGGGTCGGAGCTGGTACGAGCCAGGACAAAATACCAGTTGGCCACCGATCCGTTTGTGATCCACATCTTTGATCCGTTGAGGACATAGTCGTCTCCCTTCTTCTCAGCCTTCGTCCTGATTCCAGCGACATCTGAGCCGGCTACTGGCTCCGTGACGCAGTAGGCCTGTGGGGTAAAACAGGGGAGAGAACTATAATTATCTTGCTGCCTAATGGCTCTGTAATGCAATATGCCTGGGGTTAAGGGCATTGCAATTATCTTGTCAGCTCCCCGCTCCATAAGACAATAGGCTTTGGTGAAAAATGGGAGACACATAATATAGTAGTTTTTCTTTAGTAGTATACATGCTCAGAGTGATATTGATGAAAAAATGCATCTCTAAAATGTTACAGGCGCGGTAACATTGAAATTTAAGCTCCTTTTCATGATGGGCAAACTCAAGATGGCAAAGTAAATAATTATAGACAAAATCATTTCTTTCACTTTTAGTCTAGTCATATATCTTGGATTGGACAAAACAGACAAAGGCCTAATTTTTTTAGCCCAATACACAGATGGTGTCAATGTACAGCGAAATCCACTTAAGTTAAACCTCTTACTCTTAGAGAGAGCTTAATGGTTCATTTTATCCCAAGCTCATGGCAAACAGTGGCTGTGGCGTAGAAAAAAGGGAATGAATGCCTCAGATATAGTTTAAATTAAGCTACAGTTTGTCTAACCATTTCAGTTCTAGACCCTCATTAATTGTGGGCATTGACAAAAGTTTTGGATTGAGTGTGTTATAAGCTCAAATAGTTATAGAAGGCTTTCATTTACAAAACGAATTTAGGCATAATTATTCTTATAAGATTTTCTTTACACGACTTAAAGGCGGACAAGTTATATTGAACAAGTATACACATGTCAAAAGCGATTATTAATTTATATAGCTACCTTAAGCTGCACTTTATCTATTTTCTTCATAATTTCACAACAAAAAGGATACAATCATACATATATATATATATAGACTATTTTGTGGACGGGCCCCAAGACCAACATCTGACAAGTTTCCCTGCTGATTATAGCAGTCATATTTTCTTTCCATGTATAATGAAATTGAGTTGGATGACATTGCATCAATATTTCTGTCTTTTTCTATTTCTTCGTGTATCTGACTCCATTTTACGGTCTGTATGTCATTTTCTCTTTACGTAAATCTCCCTGTTACAGTCTACATGTCTTAGTCTCTCTGTATGTCTCACTTTGCCCTCTCGGTCTCCTTACCTTTGTCTACCCATAACTATTTCTCTGCCACTGTCTGTCTTTCTCGATATCCTTGACTATGTAATTCTGTCTCATTTTCTATATGTCTGCCTCAGTATGCCTTTATCTCTCTCTCTCTCTCACACTCTCTCTCTCTCTCTCACTCTCTCTCTCTCACTCTCACTCTCACTCTCACTCTCACTCTCTCTCTCTCTCTCTCTCTCTCTCTCTCTCTCTCTCTCTCTCTCTCTCTATCTCTCTCTCTATCTCTCTATATATCTAGCTAGCTTCTGAAATAATAAACTTGCGTTATGGTCGAGACATTTCTTACCGAATAATTGTTCTTTAATCATATTATTTTGCTTTAAAAAAAAACAGCCAGATGAAAAGCCTGGTTTGTGTATTAAAATTTTGCAGGTGTCAAGCAAAACCGATAGTATAATTTAGTATCAACCTTTTCTCTGACGTTCGCAATAAATATACAAAGGAACCCCCAATCTGAATTCTAGCTGGGAGGACAAAAGGTGTTATACAGATATAAAGTAGGTAAAAGAAAAAGAGAGTAAGTGAGAAGAAAAGATAGGCGGAAAAAAAAAAAAGAGAGAGAAAAAAGAGAGAGAGAGAGAGAGAGAGAGAAAGAGGGAGAGAGAAAGAGAGAGAGAGGGAGAGAGAGATAGAGAGAGAAAGAAAAAAAGAGAGAGAAGGGATGTTTGGGTTGGTTTAACGTCCAACATCAGCACTATATAGGCTATAATATGGACAGGCCCCAAAACGTACGTCTGACAATTATATGTGTTGCCACACATGAGACAGGGTGGGGATACCATGACTCCTGTCTCAGCCGGTCATATTATACTGACACCGACCCAACCTGTAGGGAACGCAACAGCCAGGATTCAAACTCGGAACCTTTTGCGTTGGAAGCTGATGTTCTACCCCTGGACCACTGCACCCCCCTTAAACAATCAAGGCCTGATGACTTACACACATGAGCGGTTCCTCCGTCATTCGACCCAGGTACTTCTTCTGCTGCTCTTTGTTTCCGGCGATGATGACGGGCATTTGCTACAAGATAGAGATGTAAATAGTTTTTCAAATAAAAAAAAATTGTCGTAATGCTAGTTATCGATGTGCTTGTTAGACCAGTATTATAATTATATATAATTATCTGATGGTAAAATCTAAATAAAAATTAAAAAGCAACAAAGATTGGGAAGTGTAGAGGGGCATGTTCAGCAATATTAAAAGAACAGCACTTGATGATGATGTTGTTGAGTTGGTTTAACGTCCAACATCAGCACTATGCTGTAGACAGGCCTCAAGACTGACGTCTGACAATTTTATGTGCTGCCACACACAAGACAGGACGGGGATACCATGACGCCTGTCTCAGTCAGTCATATTAAACTGATACTGACCCCACCAGTAGGGATTGCAATTGCCAGGGCTCGAACCCGGACCTTTTGCATTGAAAGCCGATATCCTACCCCAGGGCCAACAAAAATTGGGAACTGTAGAGGGGGATGTTCACCAACGCTAAAAGAACAGCACTTGATATATGGATGGAAGTTGGTTGATAGTCTGTAAGCCCGACGTCAGAAACTAGGCTATATCATGGATGAGTACCAAGACTACTGCCTGACAGTGCAGTGATACCAGAATTTTCTGTCTCAGCTCGTCAAACTACTTGCTGACACCAACCCAACTTGCACATACCTCAAGAAAATTAATCTCTATTCAGAGTTAGAGTGTGTCTTTATGACATGTCAGTACATTAAGGGCTGAATTTTGCCTATGATGTCTTTGACAGTTAATAGAGGAAAGTTATGGCGAATGAACTTTACGGCATGCAGAACAAAAAGCATGGAATAGTACACCACTAGAAGTGTAAAAATATGCCACAAAATCACAATTAGAAAAAATATGCTTAAACGCACCCGTATAAAAGCTTTTACTGCAACATGGGTGTGTTTTTCTGTGTGTGTATATGTAAAGTGCATAGGCACAGCCTCGAAAGGAGGTGATATGTGCTATATAAATGCCATGCATTATAATTATTATTACTATTATAGAGTAAACTAGTAGCAATGGTGACTCCTTTTATTTCTCTGATTCGTAAAAGCATAAAAATCATTTTTAGATTTCCTCTCCACGGATTAATAAATGACTTTCTTATCTAATTTTATCTTATATAAATAAAATATTGCGTATAAAATTGGTCACCTCTACTTACAGAGCAGGTTTAGCTTAGATCCAGAACCTACCCCGAGAGAGTTGGCTTCGATGGCCGTCTGAACGCCTGTGCAGCCGTAGGCGATCTCCTCGGTGATGGTTGTACAGTCGAGGATACCCAAGTCCATACCACCTACAGGACAAATTAATGTTAAACAGTTAGGTTTGTATAAGGGACATCCTCTAAGTACAGAGAATTTGTTTGTTTGTTTGTTTGCTGTTTGACATCCAACGTCAGCACTATATAGGCTTTATTTTCAATAGACCCAAAACTGGCGTCTGAGAATTTTATTTGCTGCCATACAAGAGACTCCTTTAACCAGACAATTTTTTTTATTTAGTTTGTAAAGTTGTAAATTTAACGAAAATTAGCATCACTGTGTCAGGCAGCTTGCCGAAAAAGATAGTTAAGAGTTTGTTTTTACAGCGATTCAGCACCTAAGCAGATGCCATTGTTGAGTTCAGTTGAGTTGAGTTGGTTCAACGTCCAAGACTGATGCCAGACATGAGACAGGGCGGGGATACCATGACTCCTGTCTTAGCCGGTCACAATATAATGACACAGACCTAACGAGGTACAGAGGACAAAATTGGACAAATAAATCTGCCGATATAAGGATGCGAATTGATGACCTCCCGTTCTGGAGACCAATGCTCTACCACTTGGGCCAGTCCCTCCCCCCCCCCCCCCATGTTCTGATTTTCTCCATGTCTCTATACGGCTACGTATGATCCTAGCAAAGAAAGGGTTCAAGGCACTCACCACAATGTTCTGGGATGTGCGAGTTGATCAATCCCAGATTCCATGCTTTCTTCACCAGATCCCAAGGATACTGCGCAATACCATTCAAAGAAAAAAAAAAAGGCGATTACATTTTTCACAGGCTACACAATTTTAGCTAAAAGTGTAAAGAGCATGGTGCTTTCTTTAAAAAAAAAAAATTTGTAAAGAAAAGCCTTACACCTTACATAAAAATTTAATAATATACTAATAGTGATAATATAAAAAAAAAAAAACAAAAAAAAAGGAGGTCACCTAAAACATAAGCGTCAAGCATCAGGACTGTATAGGTCATATTGCAGACAGGCCCCAAGAGAATAACAGCTCAATATTTCTCTGCATACAGAGACAGTGCGGGGAGACCTTAACTCCGATTTCATAGGGTCACAATATACTGACACCAACCCAACCATTAGCCTTGGGGACGAAATCAGATACATGTGTTTTTTTACCTACTGTGTCTTTTGAACAGGGGCCTCCCGATTGAGAGACTTATGTTTTACCTTGGTCCACGACTAGTGGAGCTGGATGCAGCATAATATGATGCCAGAGGGGCAATGAGGTCATCTGCGATGTCTAGATTGTTCATTGGTTTCGGATTGTGGCCACCAGTCGAATTATCCATACAC
>RQTK01000956.1:76569-87645 GCA_003991915.1 Elysia chlorotica
ATTATTATTATTATTATTATTATTATTATTATTATTATTATTATTATTATTATTATTATTATTATTATTATTATTGTAGTTGTTGTTGTTGTTGTTGTTGTTGTTGCTGTTGTTGTTTTGCTGTAGTAGTTGTTGTTATTAGTATTATTGTTATCATCTTCATCATCATCATCATCATCATCATTATTATCGTGATTATGATCGGTACACTTTATCTCTAATATTTTATACTGCCTTTTTGTTCTAAGAGTTAGGCTATGTTGTCTGCTCCTGTGTAGTGAGTACGCATGTGACCTCTTTCTTAACCCCACATACCATTTTTTGGGGTCAGTAAAGTCGTCAACAAAGCAAAGGAAATTTCCGTTAGACTATGACGTTACTTTCTATTTTTAATCTCGGGGTTGTCCTCTATTTGTTTGCATCAGCTGACTGGCTGACCTCTGTGTTCATAATAAAGGACCCCTACCCTTGAAATCCGCGTCAATGTTGCAGGAAAAGTACACACAAACACCATTGCGTATTTTCGGGGTCAATGTGAGGTCAAGTACTGATTTTACTAAAGGAGTTAGAAAGGACCTAGAACAGATTGTCTGAGTGAGTACCATTTGAAATTGGACCTAGATTAGATCTAGACCTACATAATTATATGCTATAGATCATGAAAAAAAAAAATAAATTTAGAATCTAGATCCAACAAAATTTAGATCTAGATCTAGATCTAGATCTATCTAGATCTAGATTCTAGATCTATCTGATTGCGTAAGTTTAATTTTATAATCTTCTTCAGATCACATTAACATTAAAATCTAATCTACTCATTTATTGTTTTGTTTAGTTTGTTTTTGCTCTCATAAAGGATGTAAACAGATAGATCTAGACTATATCTATATAATAATCTAGAATCTAACTCTAGAAATCTAGATCTAGAATCTAGATCTAGATCGGATTTACCTCAGCAATCTACTTCACGGTAGGCTAGAATCTACTTTAAAGTGAGTGTTCCATCTACCTTTTTCGACACGGTTTATAAAATGTAGGTTTATAATTTAGAACCCTCTCGATTTTGATATAGAATCTAGATCTAAACATATTATTGATAATTCCTATCTAGACTTTAGTTACCCTCACAGGGGGTGGGAGTAACCAAAAGACAGTAATTTTTACTCTCACTCCCCTCAAATTGAGAGAGACATATAGCGAGAGATATCTAAATCTAGAACAGAAAGAACTTGGGAGGGAAGAAGAGAGAAAAAGAGATACAGGGGGAGGAGAGATACATTACGTAGATCTAGATCAAGACCAGACGTACCTAGATGTAAATGAGATTTAGACAGTAGTAGGGCCTATAATAATAATGTGGTGAGGGAGGTCAAAAGAATGAACTAGAATCTAGATTAAATTTTAGATCTAGAAACTAGATCTATATATTTTTTTTAAATATTTTGTTTAGGGTGTGGATTGTAGATTTCTATAGGGCCTATATCTAGATGTACACCAGAGACTTGTGAATTTTAAACCCATTTATGCAACTAACAGTGGAGACTTCTCTTGTTTTTCCAATATTATATAGGCTAGGTCTAGACCAAACAGACTCATTGTTTTAAAACTTACATACTCAAAAAAGTATATTTTGTTTTTGCTGCTGTTGTTTGTTGTGGTTGTCTTGATATTGTTGTGGCTTTTTTCTTTCTTTTATTTTGATTTAAGCTTGTATGTTTGGCAGTAGACCCAATCTCTCTAGATTTAGGTGTATATCTAGGTTATAGGTCCAGATTTAAGGATCTAACTTCTATATTTAGACATTGAACCTAAATGCTCACTAGATTCTATAAAAAGTCTTGATCTAGGTTAGGTGATGTTGAGTTAAGTTGGTTTAACGTCCAACATCAGCACTATTATGATATACTGTATTGTGGACGGGCCCCAAGACTGACGTCTGACAATTTTATGCGCTGCCACACACGAGACAGGGCGCGATGCCATGACTATTGTCTCAGCTGGTGTCACATTAAACCGACACCAACCCAACCAGTGGGGAATGAAATCGCCAGGGCTCGAAGTCAGACATTTTACCCCATCTAGGTTCGGGAGGAGAAAGAAGAAATTAGGTTATGAAATTTAGTGATGTTCAAAAGGGAAAGAAAAGGAGGAAATGATACAATTTTAAAGATAGGTCTAGATTTATACCTGAGAGTCTTTAGGTCTTATTGTGGATAAAAAAATCAACATATCATTTCAATATTTTCTAAAGGTGCATCATTGAGGAGGAGGATGAGAATACAATTTTGGAAGGGTTTTTGTTATTCCCATACCTTCACACCTGGCTAGCTAAGGCCTATGCATCCATTCATCGATTTAGAATTGTTATATCCGTCTAAACAAATATAAATAGAAACATTGTATATTACAATAGTTTTATTTGATCATGCATATAGGGTTTATTTGTGACGGAGGATGGATATATTAAACTTTGAGAGAGCTTAACTTTCTGTGACATAACGACTGAACGAAGGATTTATACAGACAGTAATTTTGAGACAGAAACATTATAATGCGTTTCTTTTGTTGCTTCACGTCAAATCATTTCAGCTCTTTATGGCTATTTTGTGGATGGGTCCCAAGACTTGATGTCTGTCAATATTATGTGCTGCAAAACACAAGACAGTGTGAGTAAACCTGAACCCCTGTCTTAGACTGTCACATTTAAACAGACACTGACCCAACAAGTACAAGTGGACGAAATTAGATAAATACATTTTGTACCAATTGTGAGATTCGAACCCTGGACGTTGTGATCTCAAGACCAGCACTCTGCCACTTAAACCCGTTTGACCCATATATGTTGCCTAGAGTAATATTTAAACTAAAATGCTATAGGGGTATAAATGCTACTATTCATTTATAAGCCTGTGTGTTGATCATCACGTTAAGGTTTTTTCAAAAAAAGTGAAAACAAAAGAAAACGAAGAGCAAAAAAGAAAAAAGTGTTGATCTTTATTAAACATTAGTAAATTTAGAGATTTGACTGCCACTAGTGTTCATTTCACATGTATACATAGACTTATCACCTTATTAGCCACAACATATGTTGCAGCTGTACTATTTCTTGTTACATTTTACAATGCATCTGCTACCCTCGTTGCTTATTGATTGAAAATTGATTCCCTCTGCTTCAGCATAGATATTTGTTAGCCTAATGGATTTGAAAACAGATACGTCAGTTAGTTTGGAATACCGGTATTTGATATTAGACATAGTTTTGAATTTAATTGAAAAGAAAATGTTGTGGGGTCTACGATACACACGACTCGCTGCGCCACTCGATCACTGAACCGGATAGCTCAGTTGGTAGAGCGTTCGACTTGCAAGTCACAATTTGAAACTATTTGAAAATGATAATGATTACCTAGTCGAACAATTAATAAAAAGCCTTTATGGCGTATACGGATATAAACTGTTAACATCGATTGATGCACACTGTTACTAGTTAGGTTGTGGGTACAGTCTTCTAATACAAAAAAACTACTGTTGGAACATATACATAGACAAAACCGGATTGCTTAAATGATGCCTTAACACGTGTAGTTACTGTGAAACGGTCATATATTGATGTTTTTAAATGGATGAGAAATGCCCTGCCACTACAAATAGTTATTCCTAAATATTAACATTTAAAATAGTCTCCTACTAACCACCATCTGTCTGTAAGGCTTGCACCCGCATATATGCTCATTTTGCATTGATAGATGAGATGCTAACCATAAACATGGTGTGGTATAGGCTTAAGAGATATTCACTTGGCATTCCAAATAATATAGGGGACTCAATTACTAGCTTATAGCTAGCTGAGTGCTTAAATTAATGTGTTCTATGTTCTAGAGTGTGACGACCTGTCTCTGAGATTATATTATATATATAATAATAATAATAAAAATAATAATATATATATATATATATATATATATATATATATATATGTACATTGTATTCAATGGTTTCAAAGTATGCTGATTGTCATACACTGATCTATACTATCTATAGGAATAAAATAAAAATGAATTGCATTTCTGAAATAGTCCGTTTGATTATATTTGTCAAATTTGTAATTTCGACACCCATCACAGATCAGAAATATCAAACCCCAGAACCCACTGACTGAACCAGAGTGATCGAGCCAAAATGGTCATCACGTCTGAGGACTGCAGGGGAGGCGATCAGGTCTCGGTGGATGGGTCGATGACCAGCGGGAGTTTCCTTGGAGGGTCGTCGGGTCCCGGCACAGCATACGACACAGTGACCAGCCTCGAGGCAGCGACTGGCGATAAAAACCATAGTGCCAATCACAATCTGATCAGGAACTTGTCTATAGAGCGCCAGGACATTGGATCGGCACACGATCTGGTAAATCATTGTGTTCGTGTTCTATTATGTAAAATTGTTATTCTTGATACATTTTTTCTATTACACGTAAGTCGTATTATATATTACTTTTTGGTTCATCTTTATAACTCTCTGTCTTTCCCTGTTTGTCTGTTGGTCTCTCTCTCTTTCTGTTCCTCCCTCTGTCTGTCTGTCTCTCTCTCTCTGTCTGTTTGTCTGTCTCTCGGTCTGTCTGTCTGTCTGTCTGTCTGTCTCTCTCTCTCTCTCTCTCTCTCTCTCTCTCTCTCTCTCTCTCTCTCTCTCTCTCTCTCTCTCTCTCTTTCTCTCTTTCTACTCTCTTTGTCTCTCTCTCTCTCTCTCTCTCTCTCTCTCTCTCTCTCCCTCTCTCTCTCTCACATTTATTGTTTATATTTTTATACTTATTCCAGACAGCAAATCAGTCAGATGATAAAGACGTCTCAGAAGAGAAAGAAGATGAAACTCTGGCACCACCTGATGGCGGTTATGCTTGGTTCGTGGTCCTGGGAAGCTTCCTCTCTCACGTGCTGATTGGTGAGTTTCATCAAATTACATTTTGTGACGCACAAGCTGCTAATATAGGTGTTGAGCTAAAGCAATCTAAACATAAATTAAATTAGTTGGTTTCTAGAAATAATAAGAATTATAACTTTCCAACCTTTCATCTTTCTTCGACCATATTATTTTTTTTTTTTCCAAGAGCAACTCCTGACTGCAGATTATTCAACATGCTGGGAGTATTTTCCAGTTTTAAACTCATAATTATCAACATAAATTGCATAGAGGTGAAAAAAAAAGAAAAGAGCAATTTAGTAATCTTGCTGGGAGCATTTTCTAGTTTTAAACTCGTAATTATCAACATAAATTGCATAGAAGTGAAAAAAAAAAAGAAAGAAAAGAGCAATTTAGTAATCTTGTGACTGCGTAAATGGAAGTCTGAATATGGTAATGAATTCTAATTTTATTATATTAAAAACAATTTTTTAAAATGTATTTATGATGTAAAGCATTGAACGCATAGGAAAAATGGAAAGGCAAAATTTAGAAATGCTACAAAGCATATGACTTGATGGACAAGTGATATAAATATATACATTTTTGTATTTCTCTCTCTTTTTTCTTTCTCTCTGTGTTCCCCAGATTATTAAACATGCTGGGAGCATTCTCTAGTTTTGACAATTTAAACTTCTAATTATCAACGTAAATTGCATAGAACTTAGAAGTTTTTCTGTCTGTGTTCCCCAGGTGGCCTAGAGCGGAGTGATGGAATCTTCTTCTTACTGTTCGAGTCGAAGTTCAAAATGGGCGCGGCCCTGACAGCTTGGCCTGGAGCTGTGGCCAGTATGATGCGGCTCGCTATGGGTAGATTTGAACCTTCCACCTCTTGCTCGTCAGTTCAGAGCTCTTCCTTCTGAGCATTTTTTTTATAAGTCATAAGAAAATTTACTCATAATAATTATTGTGCTTAAGTAATGAATCACACATTTTTGTGGGATTTTCTGTCCCTTGGCTAAAAAGCCTTTACCAGATCAATTTTGGGCTTAGGTTCATTAGAATAAGATTATTACTTTTATTATTGTTTTAAATTATTATTATTGTTATTATTATTATTATTATTATTATTATTATTATTATTATTATTATTATTATTATTATTATTATTGTTTTTATTGTTGTTGTTGTTGTTGTTGTTGTTGTTGTTGTTGTTGTTGTTATTATCATTATTATTATAGTTTAATGTTATTGTTCCTACAGGTCCCATCGCCAGCGCCATCTGTGAGCGGTGGAGTGTTAGAGCGTGCTGCATGGTTGGAGGGCTTGCTCTGGGTCTGGTTCAGATGCTGAGTTCTTTCTCCGAAAACTTCTACTTCCTGTTCGTCTCCCATGGATTTTTACAGGGTAATGTTTTTTAAAGAACTAATAACACATTTTTATTGTTGAGTTTTAGGTACCGGTATCTTGGATTTACATTACGATCGTTTATATTGACAAAGAACCAAGTTAGATTCAAACTGCAAAGCTTATACATGCTTGACTGTCCAGAAAACTAACCAAGTTAGTAACAAAGCAAATTCAATCCCCAAGTTTAACCCAAAAAATAATGTTAATGTGCGTGGCCTTTTTAACATTTTTCTATTGTGGTGCACATATATTGTGCACATTGATATGGGCTTGTGACATTACAGCAAATCTTTGCACTCATCTTCTCACCTTCCATATTGATATAATAAATTTCAAAGCTTTCACTTTTTAAAATTAAAAAAATCTCCCTAAAATAGCGTGCACCACGGGGAGTAGATCTTGAATCCTATGTGATTCCAGGAACGTTTCTTCGTGTGGCAGGACATACAATTGTCAGACATCAGTCTTGGGGTCCGTCCGCAATATAGCCTATATGGTGCTGATGTTGGACATTAAACCAATTCAATAACAACAACAACAACAACAACTGTTGGTTCAATCTTTTCACATCGCATGATTCAAGGCCTATTCTTCATGTGCACACTTTTTTTGTGAATTTTTTAAAAGAAATTTTTAAAGGTATAGGCTTTGATAAATTTATTATTTTAAAATAATGATGTCCAGTTTTTAAATATTCAAAAAGAAAGTTGTGCCGTTTTAATGCATAAATGTACTAGCTCAAGAGCATGTCAATGCGCACAACATTTTGGGGGGTGTGATGGGAAAAAAACTAACATGATATTGCCAATTCTATTTTTTTTTAACTAACCTGTATTTCTCACAATTTGTTGCCATGACAACTAGGTATCTCCCGTGGGCTGCTCTACTGCCCATCCCTGATCCTGGTCAACATGTACTTTGAGAAGCGGCGTAGTTTGGCGACGGGTCTTGCAGCCTCGGGCGTGGGTGTCGGAACTCTGGTTGTCGTGCCGCTAATACAGTTCCTGTTTGACACCTATGGATTCTCGGTAAGGGCAGGGAATAGTGATGCCAATTTTCAATAAATATATATATTTTCAATTTTAAAAAAAAGTTTGCAGGTCAGAGTATAGACTTTTGAATGGGCTATGAATTGCGATTCAGTATGCAAAGCTACTTTACATGAAATGCTTTAGTAAAAATATAAATGTGACCAAGCGTGTATTTTATTTAAGTGTTACATGTTGTGATTAGGTTTTTTAGAAAAAAACACAAACTTATGTAACTCAATAGTTAAGTAAGGCATACAGATAAGTTTCAGTAAGTTAAGGTGGAACAAGGTCACACAGTAATTAATTATTAATCTAAAAAGAAGTTAAGATAAAAAATGCAATATTAGAAATATAGAATAATATGATCAATAGAAAATCAATACGAATTACTCTCAAATTTTTTTACCTATCAAAGTTATAAAACTCAATAAAAAAAACAAATATATTATATATTGATAGTCTTCGCATTAAGTGAATTAAGATATAAATAGACCTCTGAAGTCAAATCAACTCTTATATTGCAGCGTTGACCAAGAACGTAGGCCTATATATAAAAAATTTAGTACAAAACTCCAGTTCTAGTCTATTGACTTTTGGATATTTTTTTTAATTTACTTTCGACTATTTTCCAGGGTGGATATATTGTGCTGTCTGCCATCTGTTTCAATGGTATGCTGTTTGCGATGTTGTATCGACCACTTTTCCTGCACTACAAATTTGCTGGAAAAAAAGGGTAGGGAGACCAGGAATTTCTACTTATACTTTTACTACGAGTGAAAAAAAAGACTTATTGGGAAGATCCAGTCCAATTAAGACTACTCAGACTGAAGCAGTGGTTTAGGTCTTAATAAATCTATCCCAGTGGTCTGATTTTATAACTTATACTATAACTTAAGGCACACATAATTTTGTTACCTTTTATCCTAGATGGTCGTTTGCCCAATAGAAATTGTAGGATTGATTCTGTTAAAATCAATGTTGTCTTAGTCAGATTTTTCTATATAGCATCACTGCGACAGTTATGGCATATGTCATTTTCGCTTATTTTAGTTCCTAATTTATGTTTCAAATTGAATAGAAATTTCTAATGAGATAAAGCAAAAACCTATCAGTGCATTTTAGATCTGAAAATTTAGTTAGATAGATTTCATATCACCTTTACAATGATATTTCACTTATGCCATAACCATATACAGTGATGATATACATGTATGGATGTGTTAAATTTTTAATCCTCAAGTTAGAACAAATCTACTTTTTTTTTCATCTTGTCTTTTCTGTTTCCCCAAATGTGATGTATCCCCCACAGCCCAGTGATAAAGAAACCAACCCCATCAGAGGCTGTAATGTTGTCCGAGATGTCAGATGCGGCCGATACCACAAGTCTTCGCTCCGTGCGTCTAGGAAGCTCGCTGTCAATCCACCGAGACCCTGAGTTGGCTCAGGAGGTGACGCACGGCCTCATTCCTCAGAGGCTGGGGGTCAAATCTCCATCCGGCAAAACCCAGATGATTCTTTCATCTCATTCGCTGGGTCTGCGGCCTCGGGCAAAACCAAATCACTCGTCGTGCTGCAAATCGACCTTCGAGCTTCTCTTCCCGAGAGAAAACAGCCACAAATCATCGAGCGAGAAAAACGGCCAGAAGACCAAACTCTTCCACTTTGAGCTGCTTCGAAACCCGGCTTTCCTTGGGTTCTGCCTCAGCATTGGGATTTTCACGGCAACGTTCAAATCAACATTCACTTTCATCCCCGCCCTGGCAAAGTCTTTCGGTCTGACCAATACGGAGGCAGTGATGGTTCTCTCCCTTTCCGGCATGGTGGATACGATTGGCCGAGTGGTAGCTGGGTTTGTGCTCGATCGGCCGTGGGTGCGGAGCCGCAGGCTGGCTGTGTACGGCTGCGTCCAGTTCGTAATTGCTGGACTCTGCGCTCTCATGCCATTGGTCGGTACAAGCTTTATCTGGCTCTGCATCATCTGCTCCCTGTTTGGGATGCTAACGGGCATCGTCGTATCCCAGAAGTCCGTGCTGTGTGTGGACCTCCTGAGCGCCAAACTCATGCCGAGCGCGTTTGGCATCCTGCTGCTGTTTCAGGCTGGGGGTATCGGGATCGGACCCATCCTGGCTGGTAAGGAAGATGTTGCTCGTCTTGTGGTAAATGATTCAGGATTTGAGTTTCAAAATTTCTTAACTATGCTTTAACGTGTACTTCTTTTGGTTCATAATGCTCTCCCTTACACTAGAAGTTCTGTAAAAATATAATGATCATGATGGCATCATTGTTTCTTGTCTGATGGAATATAGAAATGTATCCGAATTGGAATGAAGAGCACAACACTTAAGAGTACACCTACTCATTGTGAGCCAACCAGGGTGATTCAGGCAAAAGTCGAAATTTTGATTTTTTTTTTAGGAATAAAAGAATATTAAAATGAGTAAATATGCAATTTAACCCTTTTCACGACGTGGCACTAGACAGTCTCACATTGATCAGCACAGCTGTTCTTGACGTGTTAGTCAAACTGTACCATTTTTTCCCTCAGAAATGAGAGTGGTCAAAGGGAAGGGATCTTCATTCTTTCTTTTAGTAACCACGTTACAAAGGACTTATTGGCTTTATACCAAGACGTCCTGAGGGAAAAAAGAGGGCTACCACCAACGTCTTGAAAAGGTTCAGAGATTGAAAGAGTCATAGCTCTACCATAACTCAGAGCACTTTTCATTGTATATTAAAAAAAAATCAGCTTTGAGAAATATTTGTGTTCTTAGTTTATAATTTGAAAAAGTAAAACTAAAAATCAAACACCCTAAAATAAAAAGCTAAAAATCTTCGCATATATTTTATTCCGCTTCAAGTAAAAGTAGTATTTAATATCCCAGTTTTATATTATATATTTTGTTGTTGCTGTTAATTTTGTTTTCTTTTATTTATTTCAGTACTTTATTTTTACAATATTATATTCATTTCCATTTTTTTCTCTCTGTGTTATAAAAATTTCTTGGTTAAAACAGTGAATGTTTTTCGTTTATTTTTTTCCATTGTAATACTTTTCTTTGATTCGTTGACAGTGATGCTGACCAGACAAAAACTGTTTAGACAAATTAGGACCAGTTTTTTTTTTTCAACCCCCCCCCCCCCCCTCCTTTCATTCTCTGGCTGAAAGAATAAAAAACTCACAATAGCAACAAGTGAATTTTCTAATGATTAATACAGATGACTTAAAGAGCGCTATATGCAATAAACTCATCTCATGGTGCTTTTACACATTAAAATCTCATAAAAACAAAACAAAAACATGAGACAGACAAGAGAAAACAATATTCATAGGAAATAAAAAGGATTCATTCAAACAAGAACATGATTTGGCATGAATAGTTACTCTAGGCAGTGGAACAAATCCTAACAATTTAAAAAAAATTCTTTTGAGACAAAAATATTTGCTCAAACAAGAACATGATTTGACATGCATTATTTAGCTATATTTCCTTTTTTATTCCCCATAACCCACAAGGTGCCTGCCGAGACTTCTTCGGTCGGTTCCACGAGGCTTTCTTCCTTGGCGCGGGGCTGATGGCGCTCTCGGCCTGCCTGATGATCTACAGTACTATCGTCCACACAGTCAGTAAGAGGCAGAGGGAGCCCGAACATCCCTCCTGCTGACACTGTGGTCTTTAGTTCTGGACTGTTTTGTAAATACCCCTAGGATAAAGCGAGGCCAAGGTTAAAACTTTGAGTTGACTCG
>RQTK01000956.1:87894-105935 GCA_003991915.1 Elysia chlorotica
GAGTGTTAGAGGCTACCTTCAACACTGCAGGAGTGTTAGAGGCTACCTTCAACACTGCAGGAGTGTTAGAGGCTACCTTCAACACTGCAGGAGTGTTAGAGGCTACCTTCAATACTGCAGGTTATACAGACTGCAGTCAACGTTGAAAGTTATGGACAGTTCAAGAACCGACACATCTTTCCTGCTGACACTGTGGTCTTTAGTTCTGGACTCTTTTGTAAATATCTCCTAGATTAAACTGAGGCCAAGGTTAAAACTTTGAGTTGACTCATGAGGGAATAAGTGTTAGAGGTTACCTTTAACACTGCAGGTTATACAGACTGCAGTCAACGTTGAAAGTTATGGACAGTTCAAGAACCGACACATCTTTCCTGCTGACTCTTAGGTCTTCAGTTCTGGACTCTTTTGTAAATACCCCCTAGGTTAAACTGAGGCCAAGGTTAAAATTTTGAGTTGACTCGTGACATCAATAACCTATGGCAAGTACATTGGAACACACAGGTACATAACAAATTACACCGTTTTCTGCCGAACCTAAAGGAAAACCTTCCTTACAGAACAAATCCAAATAGGAAACACGAAACAGTTATGAGCAGATTACGCATCGGACATACTTGGCTCACACATGTCTATTTATTAGAAAATGAGGATGCTCCTTTTTGCTATGCTTGTGACAGCCCTTACACTGTCAGGCATATTTTAATTGAATGCGCAGATTTTGCTGATATCAGGGAAAAACACTATGTCGCCAACGACATGGGACAACTCTTCAGAGAAATAGATCCCAAGAAGATACTTTGTTATCTCAAGGAAATTAAAATATTAAACAAAATCTGAAGCAATGTACAGTCTGTTATTAATCTGTTGTATATATACTTATTTTAAACACATTTTTTAAAACTATATTTTTATTTTATACGATGACTCACAGTTGGATGAATAAGTAAGGAAGGATAAGAAATAGAAGGAAAAACGCCATGCTAGATTAGAGACCCTGAGATCGCCTATTATGGTGGACTGGGTATACCAAATAATCAATCAATCATAAAACGACTCGTGAGGTAATCAGTAGTTGAGGCTACATTCAACACTGCAGGAGTGTTAGAGGCTACATTCAACACTGCAGGAGTGTTAGAGGCTACATTCAACACTGCAGGAGTGTTGCAGGAGTGTTAGAGCTACATTCAACACTGCAGGAGTGTTAGAGGCTACATTCAACACTACAGGAGTGTTAGAGGCTACATTCAACACTACAGGAGTGTTAGAGGCTACACTCAACACTGCAGGTTTAAATAGACTACAGCCAATGTTGAAAGTTATGGACAGTTCAGGAACCGACGCATCTTTCCTGCTGACTCTTAGGTCTTCAGTTCTGGACTCTTTTGGAAATATCCCTGACACTGAGGATCAGCTTAGAATTTTTAGCTGACTCACCAGGGAGCAAATCATAAAGAGGCTACAGTCAAAACTGTTTGTTATAGTAGGCTTTACCATCCATAGGACGATGATTACGCTTCTTGGACATTGAGATTTCTGATTGCTGATAGGCTCCGTTGGTCTAGACTAGAGCTATGGTTAGACGTCAGTGCAGATTCCTTTACTTGTCTTCTTTGTTTTACTGTGGGACTCATTATCACAAGGCCTCCATAGAGGCTACAGTCAAACATGAAAGTTATGGAGGCTACAGTGAACACTTGAAATTATGGCAGCAACATCCTGGAAGTTATGCTGGCTACAGTCAACACTGGAAGTTATGGAGGCTACAGTCAACACTGGAAGTTATGGATGCTACAGTCAACACTGAAAGTTTTGGAGTCTACATTCAACATTGCTAGTTATGGAGGCTACAGTGAACACTAAAAGTTATGGAGGCTACAGTCAACATTGCTAGTTATAGAAGCCACAATCCACCCTGAAAGTTATGGAGGCTACAGTCAACATTGCTAGTTATGGCAGCTACATCCTGAAAGTAATGGAGGCTACAGTCAACCCTGCTAGTTATAGAAGCCACAAACATTCAACATTGCTAATGAAAAGGAACCCAATCATCACCAAGTTATAAAGACTGCAGTCAATACTGCAAGTGATTCTCCACATATGTGACAAGACAGGCAATTCAAACTTTGTTTCTCACTCACTCCATTATCAATTGTCATAATACAGGTCTGCAAATTAATTTTAAATTTTTGTTGCTGTTGTTGTTGTTGTTGTTTAACTTATCATGTAGCCACTGTTTTACTCAGAGTACCAATGTGAAAAAAATTGTACCATGATTATTGTTTTAACACAATCCTTATGAAGGTATGTTAGATTGTTACTTTTAAATCCTAAATATTTTATAACTGTCTCTCTACGTTTTTGTGGACCAGTTAGAAAGTCTCATCCATCCGATGTTTACGGATAAATGTTACAGTTTTTTAAAAATTCACCCTGCATGTATTGATTATGAAATTTCACACAAACGGTTTTCCACTTTGTTGGAAGACATAAGAGAAGTTACCAATGAGCAGAAACCTCATAATGTCATTTTAAAGCAGACCTAAAAACTGTTGTTGTTTTTTTTTTTTTTTCTGTTTTCACGCTTTATGGTCTCCTTTTAAAACTAGCATGACTTATTCCCCTTGCTTGATGAGGTAACCTGAACATAAACTAAATTTTATGTCTTCTAACATCGTTCTGTGAATCTTGGTGAATCCACATTCCAAGTATTTATTGTACATCAGCCTTGGCCCCATATATGCCCAAATGCCTAAAACTATAGAGAGGGTTGCTAGGGCAGTTTGCGAGGGCAGCATGTGTTTCTCAGAAAACTGAGGGTCAATTTTCATCATCATCCGGGTGCCATCTCCTTGCGAAGGTTGGCTGCAATGGCCCTCCATTGACATCTGTCCTGCGCAAGTCGTTGGCACTGCACCAGCGAGTAGCACGTCCATTCTGAGATGTTGTCATTCCATTTCGTTCTGGGGCGTCAATTTTACAGTTATCAAATTCGCCATGTTTTTTACTGCTTTTGTTTATTATGGTTTGTCTCTCAACAAAAAAAAATGGAAGTTTATTTTTTTGTTTGAATGAACTGTTTAGTTTTGTGTTCTGTGATCATATTTGGCATTTTTAAAATTGGGAAATTATTATAGCTATTTGTATAATCATGCATAAATGTATATTATGCTAAATTATCATATTCAACCAGTTACATTTACGTTACATAAGCCAAGTAGATTATATTAAACTTTTATACCCGAATAGTATATTATACATGATGTGTTATTGTGGGGTAAAATTTGTGCTTTATGTGGTACATATTTGCATCTTCTTGCCATTGTTATTATTTTTTTTTTCCTACCCCACAATCTTTATAATATTTAAAAATTTGTAACCCCACTAAATCTTCTCATTAAAGATTCAAACACAACTAGGGTATGTTTTAAAGACAAGTTTTTACTGTTACAACCACTTGCCTTTTTACCTTTCTTCCCGGTATTTGTCTCTCTTCATACCACATTTGCCATTTTAAAGATTGCACATAAATAAATGTTTAAACATGTAAGGCAAAAAACAACTGATAATATCTGAATGGAAAAGAATATTCTTTCCTACAAGTTTTTTTCTGTTGACTTTCCATTCGTCACAAATTTCTATTGAATACTCTAGCGTAACCACTTTTATTTATCATTTCCTGAGATAAAGTTTAAACTGTGTAAAACTTTATCTCTAATTTTATAAGTTTGAAATACATTCTACTCAGTTCTGTTGATTTATATTGAAATTGTCTAAAACTTAATGTCTATATGCTTTCTGGTCAGTGCTCTATCTAGATTTAGATTTCAATGACTTACAACTCTACGTCTAAGTAATTTATAGTTATTTCTGTAGGCCCTAGGTTTAAATATGGAAACTACAATCTCTAATTTGATCATTTGAGCAGCTTTTTCACAATATTCCAACAGGGATCCTTTGCCATAGATGGATTCAGAATCTCATGGTTCAAGACAAAAATTATAGCAATCACTTTGCTGAAGTGCCATTAAAATAAAGTCCAGGTTTAAGTTACCAGAAGTGTTTTTTTTTTTAGACAGAACATACGAAATCTTTCTTCTATGTAATTTTTTATTTTATCTTGTGCCCTTTTAATAGTAATAAGTTTTGCATTTTTTAGAGATGAGTGGTAAAGTTTAAACCATCTATATTTAAGGTTTTCCTGTGAGAAAAGTATCTATGGATAAATAACTGAAAAAAGAAGGCTAAAACAGGAACACAGCTGTGTAAACTTTTTCATTACATTATAAAGAACTGAAAATCTTTTCCATCATTCACAAATTTAATCAATGCAAATGTGTAAATACTATATTTATTACCAAAATCATTTTATATGTTAAAAGATACACATCTATTTTTAAAAACAACAATTTATTATGACTCCAAAGACAATGGCCAAAAGTAAGTATTGAATGAGTTGGCTTCTGAATGCCGAATTCCAACAGCATTATGGATGGGTCACAAGACTAATTTCTGACAATTTTGTGGTGCTGCCACATAGAGACAGTGTGGGGGTAAAAAGACTCCTGCCTCAGCTGGTCACGTTATACTGACACCGAGATAACCAGTAAGGGTTGAAAAACAAATACATTTTTATGCAATCATTGATTTTTAACCAAAGATCCTTGGATTAGGATAGCAAAGCTTTGCCCTTTTCCCACCCTTGCCTATATAAGTAGGCGCACTGGTTTCCTAATGTTTAGTTGCTGAATGCAGATAAATTAATGTTCTTGGAAAACAAATTGATGCTTTGATATTTCTAAGATCTGTTATCGTTCTGACAGGAAGTTTTTTGGATAGCTCGTGTAAATTTTACTTTTTACAGTGAGTGGCTATGAAATTCTTTTCTGCATGAATTTCACGTTTTTTGCATTTTCTGAAGAAATATGTTCAGGTAACGAGCGGCATTTGAACCAGATATATAGTATATACCCAGTATGTAATATTTATGCATTAACTCAGGTCCTATTGAGATTTGAACCAGATATATAGTATATACCCAGTATGTAATATTTATGCATTAACTCAGGTCCTATTGAGATTAATTGCATTAAAGTAGTTTTATCATTTATTACAGTAAAATATTTATTTTGATTGATCTTTGGTATAAATTGTTTATTGTCTTTCTCAAAGTTCTGTACTCCCTTTCCCTCTCAGGAGGTGATTGTAATTATATACCCAGTATCTCATTCCCAGCGTCGTATAAAATCCAGTACATTGTACAGGAACATTTTTTACCAATTGTCAAATAAGATTTTTTTTTAATTAAATTTTTTTTTGTTATTCTCAAAGTTTTGTCCATATCTGGTACTATATTTATAAAAAAAACATTTTTTTCAATGGTCCAATGAGATTATTTGTTTTATTTATTTATTTTTTGTTATTCTCAAAGTTTTGTCCATATCTGGTACTATATTTATAAAAAACATTTTTTTCAATGGTCCAATGAGATTATTTTTTTTATTTATTTATTTTTTTTTATTCTCAAAGTTTTGTCCATATCTGGTACTATATTTATAAAAAAACATTTTTTTCAATGGTCCAATGAGATTATTTTTTTATTTATTTATTTTTTGTTATTCTCAAAGTTTTGTCCATATCTGGTACGGTATTGATAAAAACATTTTTTTTCCAATATTGTCAAATGAGATTATTTTTTTTATTTATTTATTTTTTTTTATTCTCAAAGTTTTGTCCACATCTGGTACGGTATTGATGAAAACATTTTTTTTCCATTTGTCAAATGAGATTATTTTTTTTTATTTTTTTAAGTTTTGTCCACACCTGGTATAGTAGGCCTATTGATAAAAACATTTTTTTCAATTGTCCAATGAGATTATTTTTAATTTTTTTATTGGTGTTATTCTCAAAGTTTTGTCGATATTCTGGTATTGAAAACAACATTGCCAAACCTTTTACTACATTTTCACTACATGTATTTTATTACTGTTTAATAAGAGACAGTGAAGGATGTAAGAGAAAACCAATGACTAAATATGAAGTTGTCTAGAGAGTCTTATTCCAACTAGTCTTTCAGTTGATTCAAGTTGATAGTGGTAAATACAATAATATTATGTGTAATCTGTTTATTCCATAAACCATAATATACAATGGTAATGCAACAAATAGCACATCACATACATAAATGAAGAGAGTACACTGTCGCCGTATAGGAAACCCCAGAGGAACCTAGGAGACGTTAAACCCAGTGAGAGGGAGAGAATTTTCTCCCTCCCTCTATAGAGAATATGGAGGGTAGGCCTACATCAAGGATGTAGGAAGCTGTGGAAGTGTCGCAGACAAAGAATTGTGACGCCCAGCAACCAAAAACTAGCTAAACTAAACAAATTTAATTTTACAATAGGGGCAGACATTTACTACAGAGAAGAAACCTTTTTCTGGTTTTACACACAATCTCAATTTATTGTTTGTTTCCTCACATCCATTTTCATTTATAATATATTTCTTACGTGTTGACAACAAAAAAAAATAGAAAAGAAAATACTGATATGAGAAATCAGCATATATTTATTTGTAAATATTATTATGAGACTTCTTTTTATATTAAGTGTATATTTTTTTATCTGTATGTTTTAAGGCAGCTTATCTTTAAAGTTTACCACCATCCATCTTTTATTTTCCTCTGTATTCAAGTAAATATTCCTATATTGCCAAGCATTTCTCTACAATTTGAACCTTTTTCTAGTCTATCTTGTGCTAGCATTTATTGTATTGATCTGCACACCTTTTTTTTTTTGAATAGTAAATATCAAAGCTTTTAGCTTTTACACATATTTTAAAACTCTCTTAAACAGTGTGCACACAAGGAATAGGCCTTATGTTGAAAACTTTAACCCACAGGCTTATTTAAGATTTTAGAAGAAAATCAGTGTTATTACAAAAACACCTGTAACATTTGCATTCTCTGTAATGTGTGATGTATAGTAGGCGTAATGTTTATCTCCTTTTTTATTTATAACATGTACCACAGTCTTGTCTTCAGCAGTAAGTTTTTATGGGTGTTGAGAAATGGGATGCTGGGAATAGAATTATTATTAAATAGTATATTTTGGATTTATTTTTTTTTGGGTGGGAGGGGGAGATCTTTTTCACTCTTTTTTTTTTTTTTTTTTTTTTTTTTTAACAAAAACAATCAATTTGCATCTTTCTTTTTTTGTGTTGAAAATAAAATTGATTTACATTTTTTTTTTCATTTTTTTTTTCAGATTCAATTTTACATCTGTTACAAGTAAAAATTGCTCTACTTTTAGTACTAACCTGCATTTTCTTTTTCTTCTCATCCTACGTGAAAAATATTGAGGATTCTGTTGTACTCGATCCTCTATGTAAACGCTGCTCTCATTTTATTTGGGACCAGATGACGCTAAAATTATCAGAAATTAAAGTTGAGTAGGTTAATTAATAGTCCTGTGTGTAAAATGCAGTTCTATTAACCCAAGTCAATCTTTCCTGAAAATTTACCTGAAATTCATTTTTTTTTTTAGATTGTAGATGTTTTGTCTATTGTCGACATTTATAGGTAGTTTTTTTTTTTTATCTGAAATTTGTAAAAGTTTGTGTAAAATATCATTAAAAAAAACAACAAATCAAATTTCAAAGATAGCGGCAGAATATTGTCAACAAATTTTCAAAAGTTGTCATAATAAGCATGAATTTTTGCATTATTCACTTCAGTTTTATGTTTGTTGCTCTTTCAGTGCCATCTTGTACTAAATTTATATTATTTTATTTCTCACCTAATTTTTCTCTTGACACGAGAAATACTCCTAGCAATCCTTCTATAGTGCAATGATCTGTATAATACTCTAGGGTTAACTTCAACAGAAACAGTTTATAGATGCACCTTTAGAGCAAAGGTCCCTCTCTCCTCTAACTGCTTTGATTTTTGGCGGAGAGTGATAGCTCTAGGTTTAAAGTGTTGGTCTCAGATGGAAAAGGATTGGGGTTGAAATCCGGCTTTAGCCATCTTGTTTTTTTTGTTTTTTTGTTCCCTACCGATTGGATCTGTGTTGGTACACAGTAACACATTGCTTTTTGTTCCCTACTGGTTGGATCTGTCTTAGTACATTATATAACACATTGTTTTCCCTATTAGTTGAGTCAGTATGAGTCCACATAGACTATGACCCATTTAGTCAAGGGTATCCCTCTCTGGGGTTCATTATTTTATCATGATCTGAATTTATCACTTCGAGGAGACGTTAGATCATGTGACGCCTTAACCATTGTCTTCATACCGTTTTGCATTTACATGTTGATCAGCTCGAACAAGACACAGGAATTATTGCTTGTGAAATAGAGGACAGAGAAATATGAAAACCAAAGATTGTCAAATTAAATGGTTGACTGCGCCACTTTAGAATTTAATATCTCTTGTGCTGAGTTAGATATTGTAAGGAAAGAAAAAAAAAGGTTTTCGCTCAGAAATAAATGAGGGAACTAGTGGTGTCAGTCTCTGAACATGTTATGATTGAAGTTTGTTAACTTTATTATGGTCTGTGGCAGCATGCGTTAGTTTATATATTGCTTTCATCTATACGTTTTCCTTTTTACATGAATCTATCGTTTACAAATGTTGTATTCTATGTTTGCTATTTTTACTTTATATAGTACTCAATATTATTATGTTGTGTGACGACTTACATATTGTTATATGTTGTGATGACTTTCATATTTTTAATTTGTGTGAATGACTTACATTTATTATTTGTTGATTTCTCGTGTGATGACTTTCATATGTATATGTGGCTTGGTGACTTATTATAAAATTAGGCTGTGTGATGACTTTCATACTGTTAGGGAGCGACTATACCAACTCATACATCCATCCCAGTCAGACAAAGACAATATGCAGAGATCCATTTTTAGTTGTTTTTTGTTCCTCGAGATACGCCTGATGTTGCACGACGGATAACAGCTTCTGATGACGGACTGACAATAATTATGTGTTTTGCTAGGGGAGGCAAAATCTGATCATGATAGTCTGTGTCGGATGCCCGCCATTGTTTTGCTGCTCTCAATTCAAAACTTTAAACACACTTTTCTCTAGAATGCCTTAGTAAGTATAAATTCAAGAGGTGTATTTAGTCGTAGATAGTAATAAAATAAGGTCGCAATAAAAATGATTTATGACATCAGCTTAGTTTTTTTGAAAATTCGAAAATTTAGCTATGCCACTGGGCACGCTTTGATCTAGATAGCTGGTTAAGCCAGAATATAGGTTCGCGTGTATGTGCAAAGAGCGATTCGCCGCTGAACGCGGACCTTGATCCTGGTATCACGTGCTTCAGCCGGCATCTGTGTTGCTTGGGTTGTTTATACCAAGACGGCATACTTAGTCATTTGTGAATGACGACCAACGCTTGGTCTAGTTTGGTGTAGCTAGGGCCTTATGTTGTCTGATAACTTACATTATACAATGTACTGTTTTGTTGTGTGACGAATTTCGTATTATGTTGTATGGTTACTCTCCTATTGTTTTGTAAAAAAGAAGTAAAAACTATCATTTAATGTAAAAAGATTTGACTCTTTTTTACTTCCTTTAGTCATATGACTTATTGAGTGACTCTACTAAGTCTGATTTACCTATGTCTTTGCATAATTATGTAGGCTACATATAAACTATATAAGGTTAACCTAACCAAAGCTTTACTTTGACATATAATTATGTCTTTTCTTTAGCTCGTTATATTGTTTTGTTGTATGTTGTTTACATGATCATCACAATCAGTTAGTGAAAATTATTATGTTAACCGTAAATTATTCGTTTTTTTTTCATTGAGGGATCAGAAAAATGACCAAATGTTGAGTGCAAAGTGAATATGTTAACCCTTTTCTGAAGTTGAGATTATTGTCGCATTTAAAAATGATTAACATGATCAACCAATGCCAAAATCATAATTTAATGGTTGGGTTGATGAGAATGTTTCTTGGTGATAAACATGTTTCATGTAACCGTCTGAGATAGGAGTACAGGTCTACCCACCCTGTCTCGTGTGTGTGTGTGGCAGCACATAAATTTGTCAGTTGTTTGTATTGGAAACGTCCACAATATGGCTTATATATATATATAATATTGTTGACGTTGGAGATTAAACAACCAATCTAACTTAATCCAATGCCTAATCTATAACCCCCTTTATTTATTTTGGAACGTTAAAAACAAAGGGGAAAATGTCATGGTTTTATTTGGAAAAAAAATCTCAAATTCTTAGGCTAAGACAGATTATGCAATCTCATTGTTAAACCCATTTCAGTTTGTATTATGCAACCGAAGGTGAATGCCAAAATCTCAGCAACAATGACACATTTTTTGCCTTTTTTGCCATTTTATACTCAGCTTTTTTCATGAGTGTGTTAACAAATAAATCAATTTTTTCCTAAAGTCCATGACTCCCGTTCAAGAGCCATACAAACGTTTATGTAAAAGGAAAAAAAAGTGCGGTCAGAAGTGCTTTTGTCTCATGCACACAAAAAAATCTCATTAATTGAAATAAGTAAGTACCACAAAGCTTTGAATAAATATGTCTGATATATTGAAAGTAATCACTATCTTAAAGAAGGTAACTTTCGTGCCCCCATGACATTTTTTTTTCTCTCATGAACGTGTCACGAACATTGCGCATCTCGTCACAATGTAATATCTGGTGAGTTTTTGTGACGTGTCTGCAAAACTTCCCAATTAATCCTACGTGAAGGAGAAGACAAAAGCTGGGTTTTAAACCTTAGACCATCTGATCATCAGTCCAGAGCACTATCGACTGAGCTACGTGAGGCCCCCCTGCAGCTAGCAATAGCATGCGTGTGGTGAGCTGGTGCAAGTGGTAGAGCGTTGATTTCCAGAACGGGAGGTCCGCGGTTCGAATCCCACCATCGGCAGATTTATTTGTCACATTTCGCCCTGTAACTGGTTGGGTCGGTGTCAGTATAATGTGACCGGCAGAGACAGAAGTCATGATATCACCGCCCTGTTCGTGTGTGGCAGCACATAAAATTGTCAGACGTCAGTCTTGGGGCCCGTCCACAATATAGCCTAAATAGTGCTGACGATAGACGTTAAACCAACTCAACTCGACAATCTAAGTCGAAACCGACGGTAGGATAAAATAGGTTTGTCCGATTTCATCCCCTATTGGTTGGGACAGATAGCTATGCCACTGGGCACGCTTTGACCTAGATAGCTGGTTAAGCCAGAATATAGGTTTGCGTGGTTGTGCAAAGAGCGATTCGCCGCTGAACGCGGACCTTGATCCTGGTATCACGTGCTTCAGCCGGCATCTGTGTTGCTTGGGTTGTTTATACCAAGACGGCATACTTAGTCATTTGTGAATGACGACCAACGCTTGGTCTAGTTTGGTGTAGCTAGGGCCTTATGTTGTCTGATAACTTACATTATACAATGTACTGTTTTGTTGTGTGACGAATTTCGTATTATGTTGTATGGTTACTCTCCTATTGTTTTGTAAAAAAGAAGTAAAAACTATCATTTAATGTAAAAAGATTTGACTCTTTTTTACTTCCTTTAGTCATATGACTTATTGAGTGACTCTACTAAGTCTGATTTACCTATGTCTTTGCATAATTATGTAGGCTACATATAAACTATATAAGGTTAACCTAACCAAAGCTTTACTTTGACATATAATTATGTCTTTTCTTTAGCTCGTTATATTGTTTTGTTGTATGTTGTTTACATGATCATCACAATCAGTTAGTGAAAATTATTATGTTAACCGTAAATTATTCGTTTTTTTTTCATTGAGGGATCAGAAAAATGACCAAATGTTGAGTGCAAAGTGAATATGTTAACCCTTTTCTGAAGTTGAGATTATTGTCGCATTTAAAAATGATTAACATGATCAACCAATGCCAAAATCATAATTTAATGGTTGGGTTGATGAGAATGTTTCTTGGTGATAAACATGTTTCATGTAACCGTCTGAGATAGGAGTACAGGTCTACCCACCCTGTCTCGTGTGTGTGTGTGGCAGCACATAAATTTGTCAGTTGTTTGTATTGGAAACGTCCACAATATGGCTTATATATATATATAATATTGTTGACGTTGGAGATTAAACAACCAATCTAACTTAATCCAATGCCTAATCTATAACCCCCTTTATTTATTTTGGAACGTTAAAAACAAAGGGGAAAATGTCATGGTTTTATTTGGAAAAAAAATCTCAAATTCTTAGGCTAAGACAGATTATGCAATCTCATTGTTAAACCCATTTCAGTTTGTATTATGCAACCGAAGGTGAATGCCAAAATCTCAGCAACAATGACACATTTTTTGCCTTTTTTGCCATTTTATACTCAGCTTTTTTCATGAGTGTGTTAACAAATAAATCAATTTTTTCCTAAAGTCCATGACTCCCGTTCAAGAGCCATACAAACGTTTATGTAAAAGGAAAAAAAAGTGCGGTCAGAAGTGCTTTTGTCTCATGCACACAAAAAAATCTCATTAATTGAAATAAGTAAGTACCACAAAGCTTTGAATAAATATGTCTGATATATTGAAAGTAATCACTATCTTAAAGAAGGTAACTTTCGTGCCCCCATGACATTTTTTTTTCTCTCATGAACGTGTCACGAACATTGCGCATCTCGTCACAATGTAATATCTGGTGAGTTTTTGTGACGTGTCTGCAAAACTTCCCAATTAATCCTACGTGAAGGAGAAGACAAAAGCTGGGTTTTAAACCTTAGACCATCTGATCATCAGTCCAGAGCACTATCGACTGAGCTACGTGAGGCCCCCCTGCAGCTAGCAATAGCATGCGTGTGGTGAGCTGGTGCAAGTGGTAGAGCGTTGATTTCCAGAACGGGAGGTCCGCGGTTCGTATCCCACCATCGGCAGATTTATTTGTCACATTTCGGCCCTTGTAACTGGTTGGGTCGGTGTCAGTATAATGTGACCGGCAGAGACAGAGGTCATGATATCACCGCCCCGTTTCGTGTGTGGCAGCACATAAAATTGTCAGACGTCAGTCTTGGGGCCCGTCCTCAATATAGCCTACATAGTGCTGACGCTCGACGTTAAACCAACTTAACTCGACCAATCGTAAGTCGAAACCGACGGTAGGATAAAATAGGTTTGTCCGATTTCATCCCCTATTGGTTGGGTCAGTATCAGTCTAGTGTGTCCAGTTGAGACAAGAGTCCTGGTATACTCGTAATGTCAGGCGTTAGTCTTGGGACCAGTTCACGATAAATAGTCTAATGTCATGCTGATTTCACAGGGCGTTAAAAACACATTACTCACTCACTCACTACAGTCTCCGAATTGTGCCAAATAATATAATAGTACGTATATACCTATATCATAATTTTTCATCGAGAAATCCGTCTCCTAATAGTCCAACATTCACAGTTTTTCAGATACTACCAGTAAAAACTTTATGTCAGACTAGTCAGCGTTTACTACATTCTGGTATTTTATTTTCATCGTGCAATAAGACACAATTATTTTAGATGTATTTTACTTGTGTGAGTGGTAATTCTCGAAAAATACCAATATAAGACCTGGGTGTTTTGATAAATAATAACCATAACACACTGTTTCTTAAATATAACATCAAGACAAAGTTTATACATATAGCAATTGAAGAAATAGTTGACCATTTATGATTGGAAATACTTTGTTACACGAAACAAAGAAAGAAAAAAAAATTAAATAATCATATGTTATCTTACTTTGTCTACGTTACATCATTATTGTCTCTGAAATTGCGCTTCTTACAAGATGCCATTGTATGCACTATGTATGCGCTAGATGACTTTTCAATAATTGAACTCCAAAAATATCCAACTGTTGGATCTCATTGTGTATTTTACATTCTTAGCTTATTTCTGTATATGATTGATATAGTAATGTGTTGAAACGTGTGAAAATATATAATACAAATTTCCAGAAGTTGAAGAAGCTTATGACATTTTTTACATCTCGTTTTCATAACTCCAGTCATTTATATTGTGCAATTTTTTGTCCACTTTTAATGCTGCAATCTATTTGAATAAATCTATATACCCAACTTTAGCTCTTTTCCCTTGTATCGTTTTTTGGTTTGGTTGGGTTTTTAACGTCCAACGTCAGCAACTATAGGCTATATCGTGGACGGGCCCCAAGACGGACGTCTGACAATTTTATGTGCTGCCACACACGAGACAGGGTGGGGATACCATGACTCCTGTCTCAGCCGGTCACATTATACTGACACCGACCCAACCAGTAGGGATTGCAACAGCCAGGATTCGAACTCGGGACCTTTTGCGTCGGAAGCCGATGTTCTACCCCTGGGCCACCGCGCCCCCTTCCCTTGTATCGTTAGTTAAACATATTTTGTGCTTGTATGGAGTGTGTGTGTGTGTGTGTGTGACTTGGATGTATACTATAGTATGTTATGGGGAATATAAAGCTATGTTAGTAAATTGTAAGTGACAATAAACAAAATCAACTTGACTGAAGTCCCTTTTGATATTGATTCTCCTGTATAACTGCGCAGCGGTACATGGGGACCTACTATGACAAAGGAAGAAAAGCTCAATGTATATAGCCCAAAAGAACCCCCACAAAGAATAACAGCTTTAAAAGTTTTTAAACATAAGATACTCACTAAAAATTAATATCAAACAAATCGCTTTATAACATCTTCGAAGCAAAGCCACAGATTATCCCTTTCTCCTTCTCTACCCTTGACTACCCCTCTATGTCTCTTTCCCTTCCCCTAACTCCTCTCTCACTCTTTGATTCTCTCTCTTCCCCTCCCTTCCTCTCTCTCTCTCCCTCTCTCTCTCTCTCTCTCTCTCTCTCTCTCTCTCTCACACACACTAAATTACAAACTTATCGCTTATTAACATCGCCCAGTAAAGCTAGTGTCACTACAGATAATATCCGCTTGATGAACCCTGTTTAGCCATATCTTACAGAGAGAAAATAATACTCTCATTTATAGAGCTACAAAAGCCCATTTTATCCCGTAGAGAGACAACGTATGGAGTGAACCAAAAAAACAACCCAGCGAACAGTCCTTAACGGTTGTTGTTGTTGAGTTGGTTTAGCGTCCAACATCAGCACTATAGGCTATATTGTGGACGGGCCCCAAGACTAACGTCTGACAACTTTATGTACTGCCACACACGACACAGGGCGGGGATGCCATAACTCATGTCTCAGCCGGTCACATTATACTGACACCGACCCAACCAATAGGGCATGCAATCGCCAGGGCTCGAACTCGAACCTTTTGCGTCGGAAGCTGATGTTTTACCCCAGGACCACCGCGCCCTATAGTTCTTAACGGAGATGTCGCACTGATATATCATCCAAGTAAACGACACTCGTATGACAAACTGGCCAAACTCACAAATTAACTCATGATTTCCCTTTCCTCGCCCGCTCTTCTTGGAAATCAAATAAGAAAGACCTTGGGTAGAATACACAAACACGACGCAGCTTACGTATCGTCTTAACAATATGTGAATAAGAAGGCTTACGACGAGACGTAAGCTACGTCGTGTTTTTGCATTCTACCCTTTGTGCTTTCCCTATGTCCTTTTCTAATGCTCAACAAAGCGCTGCTCTAGGTAAGCAGTAGATTTAATATTTATCATTAAGAGAAATAACGAAAGAGACAAACATACTTCAGAAAATCATGAATCGTAAAATCACGTAAAGACAGGCTTGTCTCTCGCATGGTCCTTCGATAGATAAAAAACTATTTTGAGAGGGTAAACAAGAAAACTATTACTTTGCAGAGAAACAGGATTACCCTGTCGACCTCCCCCCAAAGTTTCTGTATCAAGTGTCACTTGTGCTTTTTCGGTGTCAGTACATGTATAATGTCACTTGTGCTTTTTCGGTGTCAGTACATGTATAATGTCACTTGTGCTTTTTCGGTGTCAGTACACATGTATATTGTCACTTGTGCTTTTTCGGTGTCAGTACACATGTATATTGTCACTTGTGCTTTTTCGGTGTCAGTACATTTATAATGTCACTTGTGCTTTTTCGGTGTCAGTACATGTATAATGTAACTGGCTGACGGAGGAGTCATGGCATATACATGCGTACTGCCTCCATGTGGCAGGGTGGTCAGTTGTCAAACGGTAGTCTTGGGACCCGTTTACAATATAGCCTTGATAGTGCTGAAGTTGGACGCTAAACATGCAATAAACTCAAAATAAAAACTCAAAACTCAAAACCCTGTTTTCTCCATTCACTTCTTAGCAGAGTATACTTCATTTCGGAAAACTTTCTCGATAAGACCCATAATAATTATTATATATCACTATTTAAAAGTACCACAGTACTCGTAGGGTGATTTTGGTAGGTGAAAGAAAACCCGAAGATGCTTGAGGCTTGAGACTTGGCTTAAGGCAGCAAAAGTTAACCTGGTCTTGGCTGGTCCTATTATACTAATAGTAATACCGATCCAACCGGCAGGAAGCAAGATGGCGCGAGCGGGATTTTAATTCGAACCCCGTACCTCCAGCTTCGCAATCCGACGCTTTAACTCTAATGCATGTACAGCCATAATACAACTTTTATAATATGGTAGAAGAGTAACACAAACATAAAGAAAAAGGGGTATTGATAGTACGGTTCTCAATTTTCAAAGCCTTCTAGGTATTTCGATCTGGTAATTCTGGAACAATACACATAAGCTTATTATCTAGAGGAGAAATAAATGGTGGGTGGGTAGGGAAGGAAAAAGAAGGGGTCGGGTTGGTGAGGCGAAGGAGAAGGTTGGTAGGGAGGAAAATAATAGCAGTTGATACCTTTGTTTGGTTTCGGCTTTACCGTCTTCCTGTTTGTCTACCACTGAAAACAGAAACTGTTTGGTTAGAGATTACCAGCTTTGGAACAACACAAGGGGAGGCGATCAGGCAACTCGGCGTCACAAAGAGAGACAATCGATGACTTATGGGCCCTGATCTGGTGTAGAGATACAACGAAAGGGTTAAGGGTATTATTAGGGATTATACAAGGTCCGTGGGGTCTAGAGTTCGGATGTTCTCAATTCATCGGTTAAGCTTGTTTGATAAATGGTGGCTTCTATTTTGATATTGGATATTTTGACTTGATAATATCAGGGGCTAGACAGATAAAGAGAAAAAGTGTGTGAGAGTGAGACAGAGAGAGAAAGAGAGAGAGAGAGAGAGAGAGAGAGAGAGAGAGAGAGAGAGAGAGAGAATTTCACATGCAACGTTATATCAAAAACAATATTAACGTTGAACTGAATATTCTAAAAACATAGAACCAGGCCTATATACCACATCTTATAAGTAGCAACAAACTAACGTATAAGTAAAAGAAATATCGGGAAAAAAACTTCTCTTGACCTCAGTCTACTTCTCCTAAAAAGAATAAAAAGATATAAGTATGTATATTCTTGAAGTATTTAAACCTTGTTTCTGGGCGTGTACCCGAAATCGTTGGTGTGGAAGTTGACAATAATAACAATCCTGTATGTTTTGTAGTTTATTTTGTTTTGGTGACGTTGAACACTATACCTCCTTTGAACAGGGCCTTATAAGACTAAAAACATGAATGCCTTATGGCATGGGAGACTCGATCTATTGAGCCTACTATAAGTAGCCACCATGTTAAAATCTATAATAATTATTTCTCGAACAGTGGATGCGTCACGTTTTTATGAAAACACGACTTGGCTATTCACATGGGGTCAGTGGCTAGGTTAACTCATTAGAATCACAATGCCACCTCAGCATGTACAGGGTAAATGGTTCCAGTCTCACCAATACAAACTGAGGTTTCTGCCCTGTCACAGTTTGGCCCCCTGCGGTTAAGGTAGGCCTATAGCTTTTTAGAAAAAAAATGATTAATGCTTTTCTGATGTTGTTTTCTTTGTTTGTGGTTTTCTTTAAGTTATATGGTTATATGATTACTTCTCTCTCTCTCTCTCTCTCTCTCTCTCTCTCTCTCTCTCTCTCTCTCTTTCTCTCTCTCTTTCTCTCTCTCT
>RQTK01000956.1:126528-138597 GCA_003991915.1 Elysia chlorotica
TCCCTCCCTTAAGCTCTTTGCCCCCCCCCCCGCCTTTTTTTCCTCCCCCCACCATTGGCACTGATCGAACCTACACACAGAGAGGCACCGGTCCTGTAAGTATCTTGAATCTCAGTAATCTTGCTAGAAAAGTGCGCAAGGTGGTTGTAAACGTCACCTTGAAATCATTGCATGCCTCAATCACATTGTAAAATATAGACATTACAAGAGTCCCAATGAAATATAGACATTGAAAGACAACTAATGGAATATGGACATTTATAGAGTCCTAGAGAAACATAGACATTGACAGGGTCGAAGTAAAATATGGACATTGGCGAAGGGCATTGGAATATAGACATTCATAGAGTCCTAGTCACATAATTATAGACATTGATAGCCATCGATCAAAATATAGAGATTGATAGACATCCATTAAAACAAAAACAATGTAATGCACCCACTTTAATATTTACAGGAACAGACACCTGTAAAATAAAGACATTGATGGAAAACAGTAAAATATAATTATAAGCATTGATAGATTCCAAGTAAAGTAAAAACGTTGATAGTCACCCACTGAAATATAAACATTGATGTCCACCCAGTGAAATATAAACATTTAATAGTGACCCACTGAAATAGAGACTTTACATGCATGTGTGTAGGCGTAAGGCCATGATTATATAAACGTGATAATTTCAATGAGCTTTACATTTTTTATGTGTGATTAACTAGCTTTTTTCAAAATAATCATGTTTTTTTTTTTAAAATTGATAACTATATGTTATAGAATCCATCTACGCCTATCTGCACTTAAACGTAAAAGCATTGTTATCTTTTCTCTGTACACGACTTCCAAGGGATTTGCCGGTGGTTATCACTTATCAGAGGTGTTTGAAAGCTGACACAGGAATGGATCTACCCTTTGTTTATTATTACTATAAGAGATTAAAAAAAAAGATAAAAAAAAGATAAAAAATGTTTGACCAATCGGAAATCGGAAATCGCTTATCGTAATTCTCTTTCCTCAATACAATTTCATAACATCGCTTTCAAACGCAGTTGTGTTTACATGAGTGAAAGACAAAAAATGATTATGATAACGGTTCGAAAACTAAATATGTAAGATTAGATAAATATAAAAGATATTATAACCACTTGATATTTGATAATCTGTGGAGCAAACCTAACCACCCATTCATCTCTCATTGCAGGTCATGTGACCCAACAGCTCATGAGTGACAACGAAGTCAATGAAAAATAATTTAGTTTAGAGAGTGTCCATTTTTCTCAGTGACATTTATTTACTTAACTATGATTAATATCGCTGATCAAGTGACGTGATCAGCAGACAACGACAGATAACGAAGTACACGATAAACAATTTGGGTCAGAGAGTCTTCATTTTACTCAGTGTGACATCTTTAATACCACTGGTATACTAGAAAGTGGCTTATTGTTAAAGTGTAGATTTAGATACTGAAAAGTGGTAACTGTTTGAGCAGTCATTTTGTCTGGTCGTCTGATACTTTGTGAATGGAAAACCCCAAACTAAAACTACAACTGGATACATATTATATCAAGCGTGCAGAAAGATTATCGGTTTCAGTCGAGATCTGTGCTGTAAAGGCACAAGGGACGGAACCGTCTTTAATCTGTGATAGTGATTCATTTCACATATAAACTGGCCAGCCATGGACGAGGGAAGACTGAAAGCCGTGAAGAAAGGCCAGAAGCTGCACCGAAAGTTTGCCTACGCCATGAACGATACGATTCGCACTAGACAGGTATGTAACATTGTTTAAAACTACAGAATCACACTATTAAACATTTTTTACAGTATTGAAACAATTATTTTTTCATTTAAAAAAGTATTGATTTTATTTTATCAGGAAATCTACCTCCCCCTCCCCCCCCAAAAAAAACAACAAAAAAACAACAAACACACACATTACAAAACAACATAAAAAACAAATAACAAACACACAAACAAAGAAACAAACAAAAAATAAAAAAACAACCCAAAAACAAAAACAAAAAAGCAACACTAAAAACAAACAAAACAAAACATAAACATAGATACTCTTAGTTTTACAGACCTGTTGTCAAAACTTATGGTGGACATTTTAACACGCTTAACCCAGAGTCCCTTGGGTTTCAATATTTTTCCTATTTTGTTGGATTCTTGTTTTATAAGAACATACACGTTGGCAACTAAAACCTTTACATTTTTGAAGGGTCAAATGCTATTGGTTCTCGATTGATTGCTCCCTTCATAGCAAACTTCAGTTTCATCTAAACTATAATTAGTGAAATGCCTTTTAATGTGTATACACGGTGCTTTTGGTAAAATTGTTTGATTGTTGTACTACTACTGATAAAATGATAAATTGCAGTTATAGCGCACTTCCGTGAACATTCATGCTCAATGCGCTTACCAATGTCCGGTATCACAATAACAAAGTAAAGATAACCATGAAGTGTGGATCTCAAAGCATTGCTTTCTTAACCACTAACTGCATTTTCATTTTAAGTCCTAAGAAAAAGGATTCCTTCAGAAAAAAATGCCTTTTTATTCGCCAGTATACTTGTGAATCAGGTTGGTTAAAAATATGATACTTATGCTGCGGCGTAAAGCATGTGAAAAAGTAAAGTATTGAAACCAAGTCAAATTTCAAAGTTTCGATATCTGCCTTATTTAAGTATCTCCCGCATTCTACAAGTTACAAAACTCCAACCAATTGCGCAAATAAAATGTTATGTTTCTAACGAGTTGTCGTTCTTGCAGAATTACTACCAGAGTTGTCTGTCCCGAGAGGAACAGGAAGCGCACACCAGGCTCATGTCAAAGGTCATGGACATCCGTTAAAAAAAAAAAAAACACACAAAAAATTATTAAGTAGAAAATAGGTTCCTCATATTATACTTAATAATGTAAAAATTAAATGGAAGCATTTTAAACTTTATTGATGTTCAAATTATCATATTCTTATTTCATTATCTTTGAGTTGTTTTGGTTCAGTTTTATCGTAGTGTAGATAAACAAATTGATGCACGGGGCCACATATTTATTTCCTAGAGTGATTATACAACACGTGATTCATGATGTCGAGGTAGTATTAAGTGATATGTATTGACCATACGTGTCATTGATAGAATATCATTTCATTTACATATCATTACATATGAACGTTTCTCTTTCTCTCTCTTTATCTCTCTCTCTCTCTCTCAAATTGTCTCTGTCTTTTTTAGTCATTAGAAGTCATCAATATTTGATGTCAATATAAAATAGATAGACCATGCAATAAAGGGGAAGAAAGGGAGAGAAAAGGAGAGATAGCGAGAAAGAAAAAAAGACAGAGACAAAGGGGACAAAATAAAGAGAGACACAGGGAGAGAAATGGTAAGAAAGAAAGAGAAGAAAATAGAGAGAGAGAGAGAGAGAGAGAGAGAGAATGAGAGAGAGAGAGAGAGAGATAGAGAGAGAGAGAGAGAACAAACGGATTTTAATTTTTGTTCCAAACATTGTTTTTTTTTCTTTTCTTTTCGATATGTTTTCATTTATATATTAACTAAAATCGCTTCAGTTCAATTATAGATACGGAGACAGGGGAAGGTAACACCACCTAAGATTTGAACCAAAACACCTCCACCTTTTTCTCCAGAGTGCAATCGCACGTTACCTGAAACCCCCTTCTTTGAATTATTTCATTGTATTAATATCAAGGCACAGAAGCTTCTAGCGTGATAAATTAATCCCATAATGTTTAGGGTAATAAGTACAAGGGAAAATTAAATTTTTACCCCCGATAATAGAATCTAAATGCATGTCAAGTCGGGCGACTGAATTAAATTCCTCTTGTACTTACCACTCAATATTTTTAGATCGTTAAGATTTTGCTTGTTAAAATGCTTTGAATTGAAGGTGCCTTACAACAAAAGTCTAGGAGCTAAATGGAAAGCTAATGGATTGACTGGCTTTCACCAGAGTTTTAACAATAGTGGGAAAGCAGTTTGCTAAACGCTTGAATTGTTGACTTTTATGAATAAACAATTTCTAAAAAGCAAAATAATCAATACCTTGAATACCTAGGCGAAGGGTTTGTTTTTCCATTTATTTATTTTCATATATAAAGGAATGCGGCGTTAGAGTCGGTATAAATTAAAGAAAAACATATTCAAACTCAAACCGATTATGTTTTTTTGTTGTTGTTGGTTTTATAGAGACATTTGGGCAACTAAACTATCTATCTCGCGGACGGATATTAAGTTTAATATCTGACAAATTCCATCGCACAGATAGAGCACGTAGTTACCAATACATTTGTTTTAGTGAGTCAATGTATACCAGCACCCATAGACCTCTGAGTAACTTAACAATACAGTGATTGAGATTCGAACAGGGATTTCCTAATTTGAATCAAGCGTTCTACCAACTGAACTTTCACACGTCGGAGTGGGAACTGGCACAAGTGATATAGCGTTGGTCTCCAGATTAAGAGGTGCGCGGTTCGAATCCCACGATCGGCAAATTTATTTGTCCGATTTCGTCCAGTGTAACTGGTTGTGTCGGCGTCAGTATAATGTGACCTACTGAGACAGGAGTCATGGTATCCCGGCCCTGTCTACTAGTGTTTGGCGGCGCATTGAATTGGCATACGTCAGTCTTTTGGCCCGTCCATAATACATGTAATAGTCTATACAGTGCTGACGTTGGACGTTAAATCAACTCAACTCTTACCCTGCCCCCTCTTTACAAATGATTAGGTGTAATGTTGTTGCTGGGAACTAGCTTGTTATTGAAAGCTGATAATAATTATTGTGACTGCGTTCGGCGTCCCTATTTACCTTAGGCATTCATACGGTTTTGATCCATTTGGTTATGTCTGTCTTTTTGGTTTTGGTTTCTTTGCAATGCTAAATCTCTCATTTTTCGATGTCTCTATTTTGTCTTTCTGTCTTTCTCTTTCTTTATCCTCGTCTCACTCTTTTTCGCTCTCTCTCTCTCTCTCTCTCTCTCTTTATCTTTCTCTCACTCTTTTTTGCTCTCTCTCTTTCTTGATCCTTCTCTCACTCTTCTTTGCTCTCTTTTTTGTTTACATTCCTTTAACTTTTCTTTTATTTCTCTCTCTCTCTCTCTTTCTCTCCCTGTCCTCTCTCTCACTCTCTCTCTCTCTCTCTCTCTCTCTCTCTCTGTATCTCTCTTTGTACCTACATATCTGCCTGTCTGTCTCTCCTCCTATCTCTCTCTTCCTCTCTCACAAACGCTTTCATTACTTTAATCGCTCTTTATCAGTCTCTCCCTGTTATGTTCCCTCTATTTCAGAAACTGTCTTTCTAACACACGCTCTCTTTTCTATCTGCCTTCCTGCCTCTAATTTTTAAACATCTGATAACACATAATTATGCTATAACCTGAACATGTTTAAATGTCTCTGAAAAATGTGCCACAATTTTAAACTTCTGTGGTGAGTCCCTTTCTGAATACACATACAACGCAAAGCAGGGAAACTGTGGCATCCCGCAGCATAAGGTCCTATGCGGCGACGGGCTCCAAGACTGAGGTCTGACAATCGTCTGACATCTTTTTCTGCCATACACGAAACATGGCAGGGATACCATGACTCCTGTCTCAGCCGGTCACATTGTACTAACACCGATCCAACCAGTTTCAAGTAGCATGTGACCAACGCCACCTTTTTACACCCATGTTTTTTTACACGACTTCTCTTCCACCTGCTTAACGGGTCCGTCCACAATATAGCCTATATAGTGCTGCTGTTGGACGTTAAACCAACCCAACCAACCACCTGCTTATATTAACAGTACACCTTCCCCCTCTCTTGTCCCTTCTCCCCCAGGGCCAGCCAGACCGCGCCGTGACGGAGCCCCTACTGGGCAGCTACGGAGGGCGACCCCTGGACTCGTTCTCCCGGGACATTGACCAGCGACTGGCCTGGTTCCACCCCAGGCTCAGGCGCCTCAGGAAGGTCGACAGGGTCAGGCAGAACTGCCTCAAGGTCGGTCACGCCTCAAGGTCAAATTGTCTATACATGGTTGTTGTTGGTTTTTTTTAGAGTGATTGAGGTTATGAGGTTTCGTTAGTTTTATCTAGATCAGCCAAGCTCTAGTTGTCTATAAATGATAGTGTGATGTCGTGAGTGATTAAGGTTATGATGTTTCGTTTGTATTATCTTGATCATCCAAGTTCAAATTGTCTATACATGGTTGTTGTTGGTTTTTTTTAGAGTGATTGAGGTTATGAGGTTTCTTTGTAATCTCTTGATCATCCGAAGTCAAGTTGTCTATACATGGTTATATTCAAATTTTTGGGGTAAAGTATTAATTATCAAGGCCGTGCAAGGGAAAGTTGTCTATACGTGGTTTTGTAAGTAGATGTACAGTATATTTAACTTATTATTTAGTGAGTTATCACAATATTAAACAAACAAACTCAAAACAATGTATAAAACAGGCATTTACGAAAATCATAAATTAGCATGCACAATCCTAATGTCTTCAGAAATCTTGCCGCATAGATTTTCTAATAAATTTCTTTTGCACTGTCAAATTAAACATTCAGTATCGATCACTTCATTTATATTTTGCGTCAATGAAACTGACAGCGCATGATTTTTATGTAGCGTTACGTTATTTTAATCGCAGTATTACGCTAGAAAGGCACTTTTTCTGTTATGTCAACTTGTTTATAACCATTTAGTATTTGTCTTCGTCATTTCGCAATACTTTGCAACATTTTTAATAATTTGTGCACGTCGGGCGTCTTTGCACCCGGTAATTTTTAGAAGTTTTTTTCAGGTAATGGCCAAAATGTTTTGTATAAATTAACTCTTCCAAGTTAACCAACGTAACTGTTATTATTAATAGTAAGCTTTGCTATATCGGAATAGTGCGCAAGATATCAATATTTTTATTATTAATATTACCCCATATCCATTGATTCCCCCCCCCCAAAAAAAAAAAAAACCCTTTTCCGGAAATAAAAATAAAAAGAGTAAAATATACTGTCACCAATATCTTTCTTATGTTGTTCTAGATATTATTTATGTATTTTTTTAAATACATTTCTGCACCCTTTCTTTTTCACCATTTCCCTTCTTTCCTTCTCAGTATGGCGCCATTCTAGACGAAGAGACGATCAAAGATCGCATGCAAAGCTTTTTCTCCAAGAACCTGGTTCTAGACACACCTCAGGCGATGGGGAAACTCCAGAAGCAAGAGCTTGGAGGTACCAACACCACCAACAACAACAAGATGGACGCCAAGAGGGGGGACAAGAAAGACGGTGACAACAACGGCACTAATGATGATGGCAATGATGACGACGACGACTTTGACATTAGAGACTACCATAACCCTATCGCCGGGGCTAACTTCAAGCTGCGGTTACACCCCTTTGGCAATATGGTGGACTTCGATAACAAGGGCGAGTCCAAGAAATTTAACCTCCAAACCAGGAGAAACGTGTTCAACAATAACAAGCTGGACCCCAAACTGGCAGCGGCTTCGAGAACTACGAGGAGTGTGCCTCATCCGCCACACAGAGATGGGCAGGATGCGGTGGCGTCTTCCCTACCTTCGTCTACAAGAGAGTCACCACTGCGCTTGTCAAAATACTCCGATCCCCTCCCACCGATAACTTCCGGTGACCGTAAAAAGCCGAAAACGCCTAAAGTTCCGGACGCAACTTCCGTGAATGTTCAAAATGGCGGCCAACTTGGAAATATCGGCGTAGTTGGGGAAGAATTGACTGTCGAGAGTGGTTCAACGGTAGCACACACGAGCGACGACAGAGAGGCAAAAACCCAGCGTTCGGATCAGAACGCAGGGCTCTCTCAGAGTGAGGTAGAGAAAGAGAAAACAAAGTGTGCTGAAGACATGCCAAAGTTGACGCGAAGGAAGACTCTCATTTTGCCTCCTATAGAAACATCCAAGGAGATGGTACACAACAAAAACTGAGTCGACTCAACTTGTTTACAAAATTGAGTGATTTGGTTCGATTTTGTACACATCAAAGATTTATTTAAGTTATATTATTTAAGCTAGCATTGTACACACCAAAGATTGATTCACTATACCTTTAGACTCCCTACCCTTTTCACTTTAACACAACAAAGAATAATTTTAGTGGACTTTTAACACACCAAAGAAATGTTTCGATGTTTTACACAATAATGACTGATATTAGTTGACTTTGTACATATAAAGTGGTGATTTATGTAACTATGCTACAAAAAGGCCGATTTTAGTGTAGTATATATTCATAAAGAATAAATTGTTTTGTGTGGAGATTACACTCTCCAAAAACTGACTTTAGTTGATTAGAAAAGTGTGCTGAAAATAGAATATTTTAACCGTAGATAATAAAAATTTGAAAATCGGTTATTAAAAACCATGACAGAGAAACTGGGATTCTTCGGACAGATTCAAACCCTATCTCTGTAACAGAAGTATGTATAACTTTGCGATGTACAACTACATGTACTCCACTTTCTATAATGCGATTGCCATTTAGCTCTAAATTTTGCATCGAAATTTTGAAGTATTTTTAACTTGAGTTTGCCAGATTTCTGACATAACATTTAGAATATTAGATGTGCTCGTCAAAATGACTCTCAAACCGATAAAAACATAACCTTCTTTCCTAAATAACAAAATCTTGTGATGACCTGGCAAATTTATGAGTTAGGCAAATCGACACTCTTAGGTACTGGTATGAATGATTGACCTATTGAAAAATGCTAGAAATTTACCATGTTAAATCCTCCTTGATTGTACTTGTAAAATCCCAATACATGTTTACGCTTAGTTTCATGGCCACGACTCCTTAGTCACCGGTGATATAATACTTGTAATTCTGCATTTCTGAACGAACCAGCCCGTTTGTGACCATTAAAAAGCGAAGTGGAATGTAAAACGGTAGAAAAGATTTATTTCTCAATGCACCGTCATCTTCTTACCAATAGAAATATTCAATCATTTGGCCATCAATGCCTTGTCAAATTTTGTTTTAATATTATGATTGTTTATTTTATTTTCGTTAGTTGGGTATCTCCTAATTTCATCACTAAAATTAATGTCATCGTTAGCAAATAGCTTATCTAGTGGACAAATCCTAAGACTGATGTCTGACAAGTTTGCGTCTTGCCGCATAAAGATAGATATGGAACGTCCAGTCTTAGTTATTCACTAACTTGTTCAAACGATCGTCACCTCGGCTGAATAGTCTCCTATCTCATTTTTAAATGCTACAAATCTTTAGTCTTTTAGGAACGAGATAGACCATTATGCATGTACAACTCAAGTGACGCGACGATAGATGTTTAGTTCCTATGATGTTGAAAATCCTGAAAATTATGAGAAAATGTGTGAAGTTTGACGTTGATTTTTTAGAGGATAATGAGTGTGAAATGGAGAGAGAGAGAGAGAGAGAGAGAGAGAGAGAGAGAGAGAGAGAGAGAGAGAGAGAGAAAGAGAGAGAGAGAGAGAGAGAGAGAGAGAGAGAGAGAGAGCGAGCATAATGTGTAGTATTATGTGATGATTAGTAATATCAATGATGAAATCAAACCAAAACTGTCTTCGAGACCGAATAAAGTTGATCATTTTCAAAACTGATTTGCATTGAATATGATTATTTAGAGACTTGCATTTTACGTAAATTCCATAGTTTCCGCTTTATTTGAGACAATTCTGTTTGTTCTAATTCTATAATTCCTTGCAGCCAAGGCGAGTCTTGCTTGCAGCACATTGTTTAGGTAAGCTAATCCTCACGAAATGTAACTCAACTGGGTAGGCCAATGGAATTGACGTAGGCTACTTTTCATTTTAGTCTTTGGGTGAAGAGAATACCACAAAATTATTGAGCCTTACATTATAATAGAATTTAGGTGAAGTTATGGAACGAATTTATTTGCGGTTGCTTGATAGGCCCTACATGAATATAATAATGTTAAGAGACAAGCATAAATAGCTGTGTTGTTTGACATAAACCTAGTGAATAGGGGGTGCCATATAGCAAAGGGGCTGTTGCTAGGGATTGGCAATGAAGGGTTCGAGGTTCGAATCCCAACTAGGGAGATAATATTATGCAACATGGTTGTATTGAACTTTATAATAGCACTTCTTTGATAACATCACATGTGCTGCGTCTACTTGTTTAAATGGAAACGTGTTCAACAATAACAAGCTGGACCCCAAACTGGCAGCGGCTTCGAGAACTACGAGGAGTGTGCCTCATCCGCCACACAGAGATGGGCAGGATGCGGTGGCATCTTCCCTACCTTCGTCTACAAGAGAGTCACCACTGCGCTTGTCAAAATACCCCGATCCCCTCCCACCGATAACTTCCGGTGACCGTAAAAAGCCGAAAACGCCTAAAGTTCCGGACGCAACTTCCGTGAATGTTCAAAATGGCGCAATTAAAGTTTTACAATAATGCAATTGACATTCCACAAAGTTCTACAGGCAAAATGATCCCTTTAACTTTTAGTCATAAAATTAAAAGTTAAGGGAGACAATCGAATTAATATATAATTTATGTCTTGAAACAAGAATTATTGCTCTTTTCCAGATTTTCTACCTTTTAAATAGTTATTGTACATTGATATGGAGAAGATGTGTGTAAATATACTCTTCGAGATTTATGCTTAATCATCAACTAAAAAAATAATTAATTACACAGACATGTACTATTAAGAATATATTCTCACAACCTCACACTTTATGAATGGGATGTAGATAATTATAATCAATAATCTGTGCCCGAAAAGCTTAAAGCAATCCGCGAAAAAAAAAGTCTAATTCGGTATTTTTTTTTTACTGAACGGCAAAACACCACACTTGAACGATAACGATTTGTTCTAAACTTTTCAGTCTGGCCAACATCATTGTTATCAATCTCATACAAGTTTAGAGCTTATTCAAGATTACCATCGAATTTATCTAGCTTTGTTTGAGGTTTTCAAGTTACAAAGAAAAAAAAAGAAAAAAGAAGAGATCTATATAACAGACTGTGAGTGGTATTATTCATATATCTGGACCTACAAGATTCTAGATCTAAATCTAAATATTCTAATCTAAAAATTTGATCTCGATCTAAAATTTCAACTAATTGGGTCTAATCTATCAGGATCTAGATCGAGATGTATATCTAGAATCTAGGGATCTAGATCTAGATGATTTACTTTGAAAAATAGACTTCCTAAATATTTTCCTGAAAAAAAAAAACTTCATGTAGATCTGAACAATATTAAGCCCTTTATTTTGCCCCTGCATATCTACATCTATTTCATAAACCTTTTAATAAAAAGTAAATAACTTTTTATCCATAAAAAAAACAACAACAACAACAGACGACTAAACAGAATTGTCTGAAGGTGTTATTTAACCCGTGTTTATTTTGAACCTTGTAACAAATTTTTTGCGAAAAAGTCGTAATTCCCACTGCGACGGCAAAACGCAACAAAAAAAAAAAGAAAAACAAAACAACCCCCCCCCCCAACCCAAAAAAAAAAAAAAGAAAAGAAAAAAAAGGATAAGATATCATGCAAACTTTACCCTGTAGGTAATTCCACAGTCTCGCAATCTACCACATCATAAACAATCACAATTCTATTTATTTTCCAGTGAGGCAACAACACATTGCCGTCTCCAATACCATCAGCATCTTGATCGATCAACGCCAGGTTCCTGATATTCCAGATCACATCACAAGCACCACTACTGTCTCAGCAGCAGCAGCAGTAGCAGCAGAAACAACAACAACAGTCTCAGCATCAGCATCACCACTTGTATCTCGACCAACGTCAAAGTCTTGGCACCCAAGATAAACTAATCAGTACCACTTCTGCAACAGCAGCAGCAACAGCAACAACAACAACAGCATCGTTATCATGAATGACTGCACATCTTGGTCAGATATCCCCTATGAGGCGGCTTACGCCATCTACTCCTTCGTGACTTTCCTGGTGGCGTCCGTATTCACCGCCAACCGCGAGGCCGGCAAGATTCAGCTGGACTTGACCCAGGGCTCCATAGACTACCTCAGGAGGATGCTATCGTAATCAC
>RQTK01000956.1:139222-165678 GCA_003991915.1 Elysia chlorotica
TATATATATATACGTAAATGTGTTTTCAATATTGGTTACATTCACAAGCTTAATGTCAAAGGTAAAAAGGAAAAATTAAGTGGAACTTTTTTGCCAAATACAGCATAAAAACACACGCACTTTAGAAGTCATGGTTGGGGAGCAAACGAGTTTGAGGCATACAATGAGATGGAAACAGGACCATATATATTTATGTGATTTTTAAGATCTGGCTTGAAACAACCATAAAAAAGCAGGAAAAAATGGCACATGATCAAGTGCTGTTGTGCAGGAAGATTCGAGCATGAGGACAAAGTGGAAGAGAATGATAGAAAGATAGAGAACTAGAAAGAGAGAGAGAGGGAGAGAGATAGAGAGAGAGAGAGGGGGGAGAGAAAAAAATACAAAGAGAGAGAGATATAGAGAGAGAAAGAGAGAGAGAGAGAGGGAGAGAGAGAGAGAGAGAGAGAGAGAGAGAGAGAGAGAGAGAGAGAGACAGACAGACAGACAGACAGACAGACAGACAGACAGGCAGACAGAGTAAATGCAAAATAATAAATAATAATAATAATAAAATCAATATTAAATGGTATTTATATAGCGCCCAGCCCCGAATTATCAGGCTCTGGGCGCTTTACATCGTTAAAAAAGTACTAACTAAACTAATTGAACAATTCAAGTGATCATTAACATCTTTAACCAACAAGAAAACACATAACAATTTAGGTATAACTTTGAAACAAGTGGTGCTTAAGTGAGCAGTTGAAGATTTCTATAGAACCCGCTTGACGTATATATTTAGGTAGGGTATTCCACACGTCTGGACCTAGGAAAAAAAAAAAAAAAAACATTTTTATGTTAGAAGTGAGAAATCCAATATGTGTTATGTTACCAACTCATTAACAAACACCATCAATTATTGTGTAATAGTTGGCGTTGTATCCTTTCAGTAGAATAATTATCAAAAGGTTTGCAATCGTTACGGAAATTTCTTAACTCACTTTATAAGAGTGGGAGATTCGCTGAGAACTATCACTGTAACAGACTACTTGGTACACAGCAAGTAACCTCTCTTACTAGTTAAAGTCTCTTTGGTCTGTAAGAGAAGTTATAATTATACGACGAATAGACACCCAAGACTTGGTTAGACACATTATATGACAACGAACATGCAGTAACTTGATGGGAAAAAAACCGCAGCCGGCAAATTGGGGCTCGAACAAAGGAATGTCTGCGTTGAAAGCCAATGCTCTACCCCAGGTGTACCGAAACTGATCTACTACTACTACTACTACTACTACTACTACTACTACTACTACTACTACTACTACTACTACTACTACTACTACTACTACTACACTCAAATGACCGTGGTGAACTCTAAGGAGATGATAAGGACAATTTGATTAGAGATTATGGAAATAATGCTGTACTGACTGTGAATGAACAACAACAGACATGATCAGTGTTCGATAAAAACAGAAATTGTGGTAATTATTGGTATCCTCGCCTAGTGTGTCTATGTTTGGTAGTGCTTAAGGCAGTCGTTAGTCTTGAAGTCATCTCCCCAGTACATGTACGATGTGGCTTAGTTTAAGGGTTTGCGATGGTGTGCCCTGATATGAAATAGTTCGTAAACAACAATACTCGAAAGAAGTACTTGTACCCATGAGAAAAAACCCACCAAAAACTAAAACACAAACAAGCAAGTAAGGAAACAAAACAACAAACAAATAAATAAAAAAAAACAGACCTATTTCATCAAAATTTTTTATTCTAATGTGTATTCTCCCCCCCCCCTCTCTCTCTCTCTCTCTCTCTCTCTCTCTCTCTCTCTCTCTCTCTCTCTCTCTCTCTCTCTCTCTCCCCCCTCTTTTAAAATAAGCCTGACAAAGACTAGTATTATTTAAAAAACTGTATTGTCAGTTTCTTGTTGGGGAAAATAATGGAGTGGGTGCCACATTATGTCTTGTTATTCATAGCGTCTTATGGCTTCTTGTGATAACTGGCTTTGTTATCGGAAAAACAAAGGGTAAAATAGTCTGAGAGTTTGAATCGCGAAATCCTGCTGGAGAACAAAATGATCCATTTCAAAGCTTAGAATGCATAGAATTGAGGGCAGTCTAGGAAGTCTCGCTCGTCTCTCAACTTAGAAGACGAGAAATGCAATAGACAGAGGGTACTCTTCAATGTCTTCCCTCTTACCTTAGAGGACTAAAATATATAAAAGCCAGACAAAGAGAGATGGAGAGAGAGGGGGGGGAGAGAGAGAGAGAGAGAGAGAGAGAGACGCACACACAGAGAGACAGAGACATATGGAGCCTACTAAATTTAATTGCTCATTTCCAACAGCTCTCTCACTGTAAAGGACATAAAATATATATCGCAGAGAACGGAAAATGAGAGAGAGAGAGAGAGAGAGAGAGAGAGAGAGAGAGAGAGAGAGAGAGAGAGAGAGAGAGAGACAGACAGAAAGAGAAGAGAAAGACAGACAGACAGACAGACAGACAGACAGACAGACAGAAAAGACAGACAGACAGACAGACAGACAGACAGACAGACAGACAGACAGACAGACAGGCAGACAGACAGACAGATAGACAGACAGAGACAGAGGCACAGAGAGGGCTACTTACTTTAGATTCTAAAGTCCAACAACTCTCTGAAAATTCTTCATCAGCGCAATGAAACATTGAGAACATACTTTGTGTAACATCACTCTGTACGAGGCTAGCCACAGACAGTCTTGGCTTGCATCGTGAGAGCCTGGTAGCTGGGTTGGCAGAGCTTTCGAGTGACCAGTTAGAGGTGGGGAAAGCTCTCGTAAAACAATGTTTTTTTTAAGAACTCAAAGAATGTAAAAGACAGCTCAGAAGGTTAGCTAGTGCTCTAGACTATAGCATAGTAGTTATATGAATCTCCCAATAGTACTGTTCGGAAAACAAGCAAGATAATGTTAGACTAATCAAGGGAGACAATATGTCATCCCCTTGAAATAACTAAAAATAACATACTGTAGATATAATGGGATACTAGAAAACAAAATGAAGGGAGTGTGCTGGGGAGGTGTTGGTAGAAGGCTGGGAAAATTGTTTGTTGGTTTGCTTGTTGTTGTTGTTGTTGTTGTTGTTGTTGTTGTTGTTGTTGTTGTTTTTCTTTTCTTTTCTTTGACGCCCAGCGTCAACACTTTAATTATAGGCTGTGATGTGGACGGGACCCTAAGTCTAGCGTCTTACAGATTTTTAAGCTGTCACATACAAGACTGTTGGGGGAGACCTGGGCTCCTAAACTAGACGATCACATCATACCAATCCTAACCCAACCAATACAAGACGAAATTGGACAAATGTATGTATATTTGACCAATCGTGAGTTTCGAACAGTGGACCTCCGACTGGGATACTAATGCACTACATCTTGAACCTGTTCACTCTCAGACTTGGAAACAGAAAGTATTTTGGGGGGGGGGGGGGGGGGGGGGGGTGGAGAGAGAGGGAGAAACATCAACAAAAACAGCAATGTACACGTACCAAATTGAGTGATGACTTTTTGCTAGTTTGAAATTGAATCTTATATTAATTTAAATATTTTGTTGACAGTGAGAGCTGACGTGGACTCCTGTCCTAGACAATCACATTACACTGATCCTTATCCAACCAGTAAAATGACGAAATAGGACAAACACATTGTTGACCGATCATGGAATTCGAACAGTGGACTTCCAACTGGGATACCAATGCACTACACCTTGAGCCAGTTCACCCAGACTTGAAACAGAAAGTATTTTACCGTAAACTGGAGACGTTTGTCGCTTCGTTGAGTAAGAAAGATCAATGCGCATGTGAAACACGGGATTTGTGATTACAGTTTGTTCTGATGGCGAGAAATTAAGGTGAAATCTGATAGAATTGATTTTTGTTTCTTGTGTGGATTGCGAAAAAGTGATCAATTGGTGTAAGAAGGCACGGGCGACAAAAAGAAACTGTGGTGAGGGAGGGAGGGAGAGAGAAAGAGAGAGAGAGAGAGAGAGAGAGAGAGAGAGAGAGAGAGAAAGATAAAGAGATAGGGAGACTGAGATATAAGACAGATATAGAGAAAGACTAAGAGAAAGAGATAGAAATAATGATGAAAAGAAAGAGACAGAAAGAAGAAAAGAGAGAAAGGAGAGAGAAAGAGATCGCGAGAGGAGAAGAGAAAAAGAAAGAGAGACAGAGAGAGAGAGAGTGAAAAAAAGAGTGAGATTGAATGAGAAAGAGAGCGATAAAGAGGGTAGAAACAGACAGGCAGCACACATATCTTCAAACATTGACTAATTTGAAAAAGAAAATATTGCATATAGTTACCAAATTGAGTGATGACTTTTTGCTAGTTTGAAAGTGTAAAAAAATTATTTTTTTTTTTAGTATGACATAATTTTGTTTTTGATAGTTTGAAAACGAACTTTTAAAGGAGATGTTCAATGAAAAAGTCCAATTATGGAAAACAGAAACAAAAAATGAACAAGAGCTCTGAAAATACCGATTCCTACAAAGTTCACTTTTACCTTCAAACCTATTGTCAATGATAAGAATGATTTTTACTTGTACTCATGTACACTCATAGCTTCATGTCCACGCACGCATGCGCATAAATAGTGTCATTTCCTTTTCCGGTTTATCCCTCCCAGATACCGGGTCAATGCGCAGGTCGATACTCTACAACTAAAAGTTCTCTTAGATTTTAGGGAGCTATTTGGATGAGTTGGTAGAGCTCTGTACCAAAGAATGGATTACCAGAGGTTTAAATCTAAGATGATGTCTTTGCGTGTGTGCACAAAAGGGAACTTAAAGGACGCGATTCTAAAACAATATAAAAAATATTACACTCTTTTCCAAAATCTTGGAAGACTGCTTTTTTTAAGGTCCCAACAATCTAGGTGAAGATAGGTGAAGATAATGACATGTGTGATTACTCAGGACTTTGTAATGATAGAAAAATTGATTAAAATGAGGAACGTAAAGCACAATGAACCAGTGAAACTTGTGGCTTGATCTTTTATATAATTGTGGTGTCAATTTACCAGATTTCCAAGGTGTCCTCACACGGGTACACCAGTTTATACTTACAATCATGTTTTTTAACCTTTTCCCACCAGCCGGCAGGCCGACACACATGGTCGACACAAGGCCGACAGTGGTGGTTGATATGCCCCTGTGTTAGATTTTTTGTATTGATATGTACGCCTTCCGCTTTAAAATAATAATTATCAAAGCATTTGCCTTTTTAAAATTTTCGAAATTCCCCATAGCATTGCGCAGACAACAAATAGTCTAAAATAATGTTTTGAAACGGTTGATTCCCCTTTGGCTTCCCCCACAATCCTTTACGGGTAGTAGGGCACCAGCTACATTTCCAACAGAAGAGCTCCTCTTTATTTACATCTCTATCCGGTGCGTAAACAGGTTAATAAGGGTGCTTAGTCACACAACAACAGCAACGATGAGGATGGTGTCGATGAGGATTATGATGATGATGATGATGATGATGATGATGATGATGATGATGATGATGATGATGATGATGATGATGATGATGAGGATAATGATGATGATGATGATGATGATGGGGATGAGGATAATGATGATGATGATGATGATGATGATGATGATGATGATGATGATGATGATGATGATGATGATGATGATGATGAGGATTATGATGATGATGAGGATGATGATGATGATGATGATGACGCAGACACGTCTCTGTTTCTGTCCTACTCGTTCTCTCTCTCGCCCTCTCTCTCTCTCTCTCTCTCTCTCTCTCTCTCTCTCTCCCTACTCACTTTACCCATCTCTTTGCTTCGCGCGCTCTCTCTCTCTCTACTGCACTCACATAAAGACACTCCTTTTCTCTTTCCTTCCTTCTCGTTCTCTCTCTCTCTCTATCTCTCTCTCTCTGTCTGTCTTTCTCCCTGCAATCTCACTTCACCCATCTCTCGTTCGTGCTCTCACTCTCTACTGTACTCACACACAGACACTCCTTTTACACTTTTTTCCATCTCTCTCTCTCTCTCTCTATCTTCCTCTTATCAAGCTCCGTTGCCCATCTCCCCCTATCCCCCCGTGTCACTCACTCACTCTCTCTCTCTCGCTCTCTCTCTCTCTCTCTCTCTCTCTCTTTTCTCGGCCCTTTGCACTCTCTCTCTCTCTTTTCTCTGCTCTTTGCACTTTCTCTCTCTCTCTCCGTCTATATATCTTTTTACCTTTTTGTGTAGTACATAGATTTTTTCTATGTTACTACCTTGTCGTCTCCAGACTATCCCCATCCCCATTCACCATCCTCCATTTCCCCCCTCCCCCACCCCCTCCCTCTTTCTCCACATACTATTATTCGTTTTACAAAGTTACAAAGCAGTCAACGTTGACGTAGATTCTAATTATTTCAACTCTACAAGCGTGGAAGGCGAAAAGCGGGCGCCACGATCGTGCTGGATTAGGTCTAGATTTAGAAGTAATTTAGATCTAGATCTAACTCTAGGTCTATCAAAGTGAGGATTTGGCTCTCAAGGTGCAGTGTTGTGAGATTGTGTGAGTGAAATTAAAATTTTAGCCCTGTGCAATGTGCGGAATTCTTTATTTTTCTAATAATACCAGCGACAATAAGTCATTTAATTATTTAATTAATCTTAAGTTATGACTAACGATTCTGTTAGAGAAAGAAAGCAGTATTTATTTTAAGTAGGCGTGGAATAGCTGTGTAGTTGTTGAATATAGTCGTAGTATATCTTCTGTACAAACAAATTTTGTTTCTGATACAATATTTCACCTGTGCGGGAACACAAAATTTAGTTTCTTTTCTTTTTTTTTCTCTTCAAAAAAGTAGTAAACGACTTTACTTTTTATTCTATGTTTTTAAGGCAAAAATATGTCTCCGATTCTGTTTTTTACTGGATGCGTTAGCGTCAGTTAAATGTGACTGGCTGAGACAGGAGCCCTAAAATGTCTACGCGGATAGTCAGACGTTAACTTTGGGACCCGTCTACGATATAGTCATTTTGACGTTGGACGACAAGAAACCAACTCACTCAAGTTATGAAATAAAACCTCGAGGGTTGAACTTATCGTACGGTTGTTTTCAAAAGGAGATAGAGCCATAAATATGCTAATTTTTAATATTCCTCAAAAGCGTTCCTACCAATTTCAAAAGATTGGGATCGTAACCCAGCCTTTTATCCACCTAATGACATAAGTACAACGTTATGATTAGCTTACTAGTCATAAGCTATGCCAAAAAGAAGGCATATACATGTAATGAGTTCTAAGCTACTTCGACGTTGTGCTTGTGATTCATAGATGTAATAGCTGTGTTATGTAAATTGTGATTCTTTGTTTGATTTGTTGTATACTAATTCAACTGCTAGTAGATAGTATTCAAATGAAGAAGAAATAGGCATCCAATTAGCAATAGCAGCTGTCATCGTGGTTTTTGTTTTACATGATTCTGTATCAATCTATCCCATGGAGACCAAGGTGAGTGAGTGAGTTTGTTTTTACGGCACATAAACACGGTAACGGCTATATTGTGCCCATGATGTCCTAGGACATTTAATACAAAATACAAACAGCAGCGACGAATCATGTGGTAAGGTGGGCGCGGTGGCCCTGGGGTAGAACATCGACTTCCGACGCACAATGTCCGGATTAGAGCCCTGGCGATTTCGCTCCCTATTGGTTGGATCGGTGTCAGTTTAATGTGACCAGCTGAGGCAGGAGTCATGGTATCCCCGCCCTTTCTCGTGTGTCGCAGCACATACAATTGTTAGACGTCAGTCTTGGGGCCCGTCCACAATATAGCCTATATAGTCCTGATGTTAGACGTTAAACCAACTCAACAACTCAACAACCAAGTGGTAAAGGCATACAAATTGTTCATAAAAAATAGCAAGGGAAGTCCCCGAATTGAACGAAGTGAAAAGACTTTGACACATCAAGGGTGTTTTTTTAATGATCAGCTCAGATAGGGAAGCGTGATACATTGAGAGTATTTTGCCTTTAGCCTTTTGATGGATATTGGTTTAAATATAGAAGGCAAAGACACCGTGAGTGAACAAATTTAAAAAAGATTGCTCACCAATGTTAAAAACATGGATAGGAAAGGATAATATATAAAAAATTATGCCAAAGTGAAAGTGCCACCCCTTATTTAAAAATAGGCTAAGCCTTGACGCACGTCATTCTTTTTTTTTCTTGAGTATTGAACTCCGCTTTACATCAGACTATGACCTCTTTAGGTCAATTCGGAAGAGGTATTTACAAAAACACCATCTTTAATAATGATCATGTTAATACATGACTGTATGAGCTGTGACGAATTAAAGGCGGGGGTCGCGGTTTCCGTCCTCGGGGGCCAAACACACACACACAAATACACATACACAAACACCCCAGAAGCAACCCACCTTTAAAACACTTTGTAAAATTATGCATCCTAGAAAAACCATAAGGAAGTGAGGGTCCCTCATCTAAGCTGGACCCAACGCCGCCTGCCTGCAACCTAAATTCGGCACTGAATAATGTGCGCTTGTTGTTGAACTCATTCTCTATAGAGGGAGGGAGATAATTCTCTCCCTCTCTCCGGGTTTAACGTCTCCTAGGTTTTTTCTGGGTTGAACTCAAGTCATTATGGTGTCTTATATAACTTAACTCTCAGCACTTCTATAGGTTTGACGGCAAGACTTGATTTTTTGTTTTGTTTTCCCTCATCTATGATGTTAAATAAAATAAGATCAGTTATCATGGTACGTTCTAAATTTCTAGTGATGATGGTTCGATGATTGGTTGGTTGGTTGGTTATTGGTAGTTGATCAGCTTAGCTTAATGTTATTTAATGTTAAAAACGTGTCTATCTAGTGAACTGATTTCGAGAGTAACGTCTACTATTGTCAGATGTTGATAACCAGACTCTAAGATGTGATATTATGACTTCTGTCTTAGCTGGATATATTGATTTATGAAATAATCAATTATTTCAGGTTGTTATTGACGTATCAATGGATGTGGTTGTTATTGATTAATATAACTATAAAGCAATGAAAATCAGGTTTCTTGTCGCATGACTAAACAAGAATTTCATCTATCGTTTATGGACTTTATGATTTTACTAGCGTTATAGTAAATATAGATAGATAGACAGATAGATAGATAAATAGATAGATAGATAGATAGATAGATAGATAAATAGATAGATAGATAGATAGATAGATAGATAGATAGATAGATAGATAGATAGATAGATAGATAGAGATAGAGATAGACAGAGATAAACAGAGAGGAAGAGGGGAGAGAGAGGGAGGGGGAGATAGATAGACAGATTCAAAGAGAGAAATAAAGCAGAGATAGGGAGTAAACAAGAAAGCCAAGAGATGGAAGGAAGGAAGACACACTTGAGGAAAACAGAAACATATTGGGCAGACTAAATACCAATAACAAAACATTATTCGATTTGGTGAGATCGAAAAATCAATATGTTACACATTAAAAAATACAGAATACAGAAATGCAAGAGTAGATAATTATTTTCGATACATCCGTCAATAAAGCAAGAAATGTGTAAAACATCTCATGCACTGATAAAAGTGCAGGAAAGTGCGAAACTGATGTGCAACTAACAACACACTGCGCACCATAAAAAAGTCACGCATGTGAGGAAAATATTGTAACTAACAAACAAAAACAAAAAGCAACACAATCAAAACAAAATAGATCAGCATACGGTTTTATTTTCCTCAGTACAGAAAAGCTGTAAAAGTTAATTATTAATATCTGTATGTCCATGTGTTTGGTATTTTTTCTGTTGCGTCATAGGATCCTTAGATGAACTTAGAAGTGTTATACAAAGAGAGTGGGAGAGAGCGGGGGAGAGGGACGGAGAGAGAAGTAGAGAGTGGGAGAGAGAGAGGGAGAGAGAGGGAGAGATAGGAAGAGGGAAAGGGGAGAGAGTAAGAGAGAGATGAAGAGAGAGAGAGGGGAGAGAGGCAGAAAGAGGGAGAGAGAAGGAGAGAGAGAGAGACAGAGAAGTAGATAGAGTTGAACAAAGAAAAACCAGAGCGAGTGAGAGAGGAAGGAAGAGAATGAAGATAAGAGAGTGAGCGGGGAAGAAGAGCTTTATGATGAGGAAATGTAAAAGACAGTAAGAGAGAGAGGCAAAGGGAGAGAGAGGAAGAGGAAAGGGGGAGGGAGTAAGAGAGAGACGATGAGAGAGGGAGAGAGAGAGGAAAAGAGAGGGAGACAGAGTGAGACTGTTGCCTAGAGGAACCTAGAAAACTTTGAACCCAAAGAGGGAGAGAACGGGGTGGGGGTGAGAGAGAGAAAAGGACAGAGAGACAGAGATAGGGGAGTTGAGAGAGATAGATAAAGAGAGTCAGAAAGAGATAGAGAGACTTGCAGAAATAGAGGGAGTTGTAGACAGACGAAAATACAGGAGAGATGCTCAGAGAAAACGAGAGATAAATAGAGAGACAGACACAGAGAGAGAGAGACAGAGATAGAGAGAGAGTAACAAAGAAAGAACAAATAATAAAATTCCCACAGTGCATTAGGGTGACTGTAAAGAACAGGATCAAAATTGTCCTGATATTTGTTACAGGTAAAAACAAGCAATGCCACGTTCAGATTAAGCACACGCAAAAAAGAAACAAACAAACAAAAAAAATAATAAATTAATCTTGTGGAAATGGACGACAAAATATGTCTGATATTAGGGGAAAACCCAGAAATGAAATAAAACTAAACCTTCTATTTAAGATATAAAATAGTACATGTTAAGCACTGTATTATAATAAAGCATAAGATATAAAACATAATGGTCGTAAACAAAAACAAAACAAACAAAAAAAGGAGAGGAAAGGAAGAGGGAGACAGTGAGGTTATTATCACCTCAATTTTTTCCGTTGATACCTTCGCAACGCAATTTAGAACCACAAACAACATGAGAATTGTGTAACAAGCCGGTGCTTGAAAATGATTATCCACATTTGGTAAAGCACAATGCTTATTATCAAAAGTCCCCTGTTCGAATCCTGGTCAAGCTTCCTTGTTCCATTCTGGTTAAAACTGTGTCGGTATTATGTTTTTCGAACTAGTCAGAAGTCATGGTATCCAAGGTCTGTATCCGGGAGGTGGCATGCCAATTTATCAGACGTCAGTCTAAGGACTCGCCCCCGATATAGACTACTTGATAGTGTCAAACATTGAGGAAACCAACATACATTAGCATTGTCAAAGAATACTCGTTTTCTGTCTGTTATATAATACAAGGTTATAGCAGGAATGTGTCGCATCCTCTCTGTGGCCTAGTTTTGCTCCGAGGAACCAATCAGAAACCAGGACTCATCCTAGCAGTAGACTATGCTTTAACAAGCGCACATTTGTTGATTTAAAAAATGGTTTTCACTCTTCAAACTTCAAACGAATAAAATGGAAATTTGAGACGAATGGCATTCCAATGGTGCTGATTAATGTGAGTTTGAAAATCGACAATTGTCAAGATAATGTATGCAATGAACGGTGCCAGGTGGTTTGTTAGATCTATCTGGCTTTGATCTTTGTCGGCATTGCTCGGTATAGATTTATGCAGGCATCGAGTGTTCTATGGGTTTCATGTGTATAGAATCCCTCAGGGAGAGTCCTCTCTCTCTCCCTGTCTCTGTCTCTGTCTCTCTCTCTCTCTCTCTCTCTCTCTCTTTCTCTATCTCTCTCTATCTCTCCCCCCCTCTCTCTCTCTCTCTCTCTCTCTCTCTTTCCTTCCCTCTCTCTCTCTCTGTCTCTTTCTGTCCCCCCTCTCTATCTCTTCCTCTCTCTCTGTTTCTTTCTTTCTCTCTGTCTATCTCTCTCTGTCCTTCTCTCTTTAGAGACAATAATGGTTTTCAATGAAGGCCTTGTGATCCATACCATAATTTGAGATGACATAATTACGTCCTTTTCTGATTGCTCATTGGTTCCGTAATTTCAGGATAGAGTTTTGATTGGATTGTTGTGCAATCTCCCTGATCTAACGTCTTCGTTTTCGTAATGGGCCTTATTATCACAAGACTTTTAATGAATCATTCAAAACAGTTAATGTGATCCATGATGTGGCCGTCTGAGGCAGATGTCCTCGTATTTGTGTTGCGTTTGTATGGTTGAGTTGAGTTCAGTTTGTTTAACGTCCAACAACGTCCAACTTCGGCACTATTTAGGCTATATTGTGGATGGGCCCCAAGACTGATTATGTGTTTGTGTGGTTGAAAGGATGATGGATACCTCCTGGAATAATGGCACTTTTGTAACCGTGGTAAAACTTACACGGCGACGGGTCCCAAAATCAAGTTCTGACGATTGTATGTAATTCGAAACAGAGGGTAAAAGGACTATCTCAGCCAGTCATAATATTATCGCACTGACACTGACTAAACCATCATGTTTGATTTGGGGACGGAACCAGGAACCTCTTGCTTAGATGGCATGCGCCCTACCGACTGAACGTGTTGCGCCGTAAACTAAGATACACGTTTAACCAACAATTAGTGGGATACAGGTTGTTCTAACGATGTGAGTTTAAATTAAGGTAATGTCTACATCATTCGATAGTATAGTATATCAGAGTGTGTCAACAATCAGGTAAATGAAGTAAGCTTACAGCTTTGTTTACATCAAACAGTTTTTCAAAAAGGAATTTTAGCATAAAATATCCAGAGGTTTGAATTTTAGGTAGAGCTGAAGGCAAACTGGCGTTCGCGGTAAAGCGTTGGTCTCCCAATCAACAGGTATCCAGTTTGGGGCCGACAATCGTTAAAAGTTTGTTTGTCCAATATCGTCCCCTACTGGTTGTGTTGGTTTCGGTATAATCTGACTGGCTGAGATTGGAGTCCTGGTATCCCTTTTTTTATAATAGCAGGCACAATTGTTAGACCCTAGTTATGCGACCCGTCAACAATATAGCCTATTCGAACCCTTTCCACTTTATTTGTATGTTTTAGACTAAAGCGCTACAAACAATTCTAAATGATGCTCCTCTTATTATGAGGAGAAACAACACCGTTGTGGCTTGTAATTCTATTCCATTCTCTCCATAACTATTTAAAACGCACTTCTCTCTCTCTCTCTCTCTCTCTCTCTCTCTGTCTCTCTCTCTGTCTCTCTCTCTCTGTTCCTCTCTCTGTAGCGAACATAACGCGCTCTACCGACTGAGCGTGTTGCATCGTGAACTAAAATTCACGTTTCCCAATAATAATACTTATTAGTGTGATGCACGTTTTCCCAACGATGTGAGTTTGAAATAAGGTAATGTCTACATCATTCGATCATAGTATAGAATATCAGGGTGAGTCAACAATCGGGTAAATGAAGTAACAGTTTTCCTAAATGGATTTTGGCATAAATCATCCAGAGTTTTAATTTAAGGTAAAGCTGAAGAAGAAAACTTGCGTACGTGGTAAAGCGCTGGTCTCATTATTGACAGGTATCCGGTTCGAGACCCACTATCAGTAAACGTTTGTTTGTCCAATATTGTCCCCTGTTGGATTTTTGTCGGTATGGTGTGACATGCTGAGATAGGAGTCCTGGTATATCTTTTTTTGTACCAGTAGGTACAATTGTCAAACACTAGTCTTGCAGCCCGTCAATAATATAGCTTATTCGAACCCTATACATTTTATTTGCATGTTTCAGTCCAGAGCGCTACAAACAAAACTAAAGGATGCTCCTTTTATTATAAGCATCGCAGGTGTGGTTTGTAATTGTATTCTTTTTTCTCCATAACTATTTAATACGCACTATACATCTGCATTACTTCACCACCGCCTTAAACAAACACTCCACTGTGACACACGATACCTGTAGAACTGCTTTTAATTTGTAATTGAACCAGAAACCGTGTATGTACTCTAATCGTCACCCCAGTTGTGTAATGCCCTATTTTATTTGTAAAACAATCTATATCGTTAGCATTTAAAAAATCAGATATGTAATTCATTATACAACAGTTACTGAAGTGTAGTTTAACAAAATTACAGTAACCTAGTGCAAAGCTTTGCATAATGTATTTAATTAAATTGGCCCCTACAATGTAGTTCAAATGTAGGGGTTTCCATTAAATTTATGGCGACGAGCCAAAGAAAAGAAAACCACCAAATATATTGATTACTCAGAGGTTCAAATTTTGTTCATCTGCAATGAAAATGATAGTTGTTGGCGCCAAATTGACCAAACTAGATCTAGGTCTACTTAAATCGTGCATGCATTCGCGAATGAAAAAAACAAACACCTCATAATTTGATGAGTTAGTTAAACAGATCCATAACTTTGAATTAAAGCATTGCTTTACTATGAAGTAATCTAGTTTTAAATGGGCGTAGGATTTGCACCTTTAGTAGGGAATTGTTACCCATTTTGACTGAATTGAACTATATTAACATTACGAACGGTAATAGTGATATAGATCTAGATTTAAGTCTAAATTTAGTTAGACACAGATCTCGATATGATATATATCTAAATCTAAATCTTAATCAAGTCTGATTTAGATCTAAATCCAAACTTTATTAGATCTAGATCTACATCTAGATCTGAATCTAAACTTAGTAAGATGTAGATCAAGATATTAATCTAAATTTAGTCAGATCTAGATCTAAATCTAGGGCGGAATATATGTGTTAAAAAACCCTCTTAAACTACCCTCCAGTAACCACGATCTCTCGCCTTCATCATCTACCGGTACTGCATTCCAAACTGATGTCTTTCATCTGGTTTGCTTATCTCATTGTAAGACATTGCTTCCAGGACCTTTCCCCGAAACAGTGTAGGCCCCTCTGCCAGTCTTCCTGCCTGGGTTTTTGTTGTTTGCATCCAGTCTCGAATGTCCTGTTCCCATCTGGTTGGCATTTTCTTTCCTCTTCCGCCCTCTACTTCAGCCTCTATACTGTGCCTCTCAAAAGTGTGATGAGGTTTGATTCGGTTAAAATAATTATAACTTATTTAATTAATTTCTGTTAGGTTGTCAGGATGGTAAAAAGAAATAATTGTATGCTAATACAAACATAATAATATTGGTTTTTGTCTAAAATATAGGAGCTCATAGTGCGCAATCTCTGTCTGTTTTATACCTACTCCGCTAATGTTGACTAAAAGGCGAATGGCCTACTTACTAAGTCACCAGAAAAACTTTTCATCAGAAAGAGAAAGAGAGAGAGAGAGAGAGAGAGATGGAGAGAGAGAGAGACAGAGAGAGACAGAGACAGGGAGAGGCAGACAGACAGAGACATAAGAATATAAGAGAGCCATCACTCGACTCTTCTTGTTCCAGCGCTTGGCATGCAACATGTAGCCTACGTGTCTTTCGCGATCCTACTGTTAGTGCTGCGTTTACCTTTATCTTTTCCATGGACCGGCTTAATAATAATAATAATAATAATAATAATAATAATAATAATAATAATAATAATAATAATAATAATAATAATAATAATAATAATAATAATGATAAAACAAGAAAAGCTCATCATTATTGGCTGTGATAGACAGCGCTTCTCACTTTGCTGTTTAAAATAGAGCTGCGCAGGTATGGGCAAAACTGATCTATGACTTTGATAAAACGATGAGAATTATTGCTCCCTTGTGTGGTGTCTATTGTTTTCCACATCATTGACTCAGGTTCGTTGCGTGTTACATATTCGTGTGATTGACATGCTTCAGTGGGTAGGTTTAGTTTAGTAGTAATTTCACATACACGGGATGTAGCATCTGATGATAGTCTATGTACCTTATCAACCATTGTAGGCTATCTCAGGGGAGAGAAAGAGAGAGAGAGAGAGAGAGAGAGAGAGAGAGAGAGAGACAGAGAGAGAGACAGAGAGAGATAGAAAGAAAGAGAGCTAAATGGAAAGTCACATAGAGAAAGAGAAAGAGAGAGAGAAAAAGAGAGAGAGAGAGAGAGAGAGAGAGAGAGAGAGAGAAAGAAAGAAAGAAAGAAAGAAAAAAGAAAGAAAGAAAGAAAGAGAGCGAAACGGACAGCCAAAAAGGCAGAATATGAGAAAGAGAAATAGGTATACATAGATTTAAAAACAGAAAAATCAGGTCGAGGGAGAGACAAAGAAAGAGCATGAAGATGATAGAGTGATCTGGAGAGAAGCGCTATGGAGATATAAAGGGCAGGAAGAGAGAGAATAAAAAGACAAAAAGAAACTGGAAATACATAAATGAGGTACATAGAGACGTTCAGAAGAGAAAAATAAAAGAAAAACAGTGATAGAGGCCGAATTAGATAAATGAGCACGAAAAATGTAGCAGAGAAGTACACATTTTGATAAAAAGATGGAGGATGAAGATAGGAGAAGTAGAAAGGTATCAATAAAAAAAAAGGAGAGCGAAGAATAGGATATTGGCATGTCGGTTGCTTGAAGCTCGAATGGACCAGAACAAAAAAAGCATTAGAGACCACATTATCCGTAAGAATAGAGCAATTCCTATAGAAAGAGGGCAGATTGACCTTAGGTTCATCCATGCAAAATGCATTACCTTCCTTGCCTACGTGAATATTGCATTAGGCGTTTTGTATTTGGGGTGGAGAGTAGCCTAGAATGAATGCTATTTATAGGTTTATCGGCGTGAGTGTCCTATATTGATACTTCGTGTCAAGCTGTGATGGCGACTTACATTACATGGTCAATGATAAGTTTGTTTAGATAAAATATGTTGACTTGGTGGTAAGTTATTAATTTCTCTCTTGCTCTTTCTTTTTCTCTCTCTATCTCTCACTCTCTCTCTCTTTCTCTTTCTCTCTATCTGTTTTTTATTTATTTCTCTCTTTGTCTCTTTCCTCCTCTCACTGTCTCTCTCTTTCTCTCTCTTTTTTTTTTCTTTCTCTTTTTTCCCCATCTCTCTCTTCCTCTTTCTCTATATTCACTCTCTTTTTCTCTCAGTCTTTCTTTCTGTCTATGTCAGACTGTATGTTTGTCTGCCTGTCTGTCTGTCTTTCTCTGACTTTTCTTCCGTCTCTCTCTCCCCTAGTTTAAAGTCTCCTAAATTTTCAGATAGTTCCTATACAACAATGTAACCACAGAGCGGGATCATAGAACTAAGGCCACCACCCAAACAACCAGAGAAAAAACATGTGAATCGAACCCATAACCTTCAAAGTAGAAGCCGCCTGTTCTTGTTTCTAAACTATCTAACCCTTTGGCAGCTTAAGCATCGAATTACGTAAAATGTGACGGATTGTTTAAATAGTATACCTAAAAAGGTGTTATGAGAGTATAATTATTGTAACAATCACTGCCATATAAAGATTAAATTTTTGTATCAAAGCCGAGATAGGATTGAAACCATGTTATACCGATAATGCAAATGATAAAACTATAACCTATTTAAAGAATTCATTAATTTCAGGTAAAACATTTAACATCTAGAAGTGACAAATTAATATTTGCATATTCAGAAATTGACTTTTTGAAAAACACAAAGAAAAGACAATCACATCCATACACACTCCTACACAAAAGGCGAACAAAAATCGAAAAATAATAATAAATTCCTTTTTATGTGCCGACAAACATCGGCGATCATGGTCATTTCTCTCAAATCATTTTCACTTTCAGTATGTTATCTTATTGAAATCATTAGTATGGGGTTTCTTATCTCGTTCTTGAGAACACTATTAAAACCATAAAATCGGATCAATACTTAACCACATAGATCTAGTCAATACTGCAGCGTGATCTTATAAAATTATACAGAAACCACTGAATCTATTCGAACCGCTAAATCGGATAAACTAAGGTAATTCAATCCAGTCCGCCAAGTTCCCAGCCCACCACTAAAACCAAATGACACGAATCGAAGACGAACGTGTCATTCTCTAGACCATGGCATAGGATCACACGTCATGACGTGACTTCCGGGACTGGAGCCACACCAGGAAGTGACGTAACTTTGACAGTCCGGACGCTTTGGGAAGACAGGGGAGGAAGAGAGGGAAGGGAGGAGGGGAGGTGTGGGATGTGAGGGGAGGGAGGGGGGGGGGAGGGAAGAAGCAGTGTGGTGAATTTAATTATCGTTTTTGTCTTATTATGAAGTTTCGACGAGACGTGATTTGTACTAGTCCCCTAAAATGCGATTTTTTCAAACAGACACAGCGAGACAGTTAGGTTCTCGATTTTAACTAATCCTCAGACAGTTTTTACGGTCTAATTTTAAGCAAGTTTTGTCTCAAACTTGCGAATGATAAGTGAAGGCAACTAGAAAGGGACGTTTTATATATTAGCCTTTAAAGAATTTCGATTATCCGTTGCAACGGAGCGGTTGTCGAAAGTTTTAGGTTGACTGCGTTTGAATTGATTTTAATATTTTTCTTTGATAAAAAAAAACCCAACAAATTTTCTGTGAATCTTGCAAGTTGTCAGTAAAAATTTATAGTGAAAGCTATGTGCCTAAAAAAACTCAAGGATTACCGTTCTTTGATTCCAGCGGAGCTCTTAATTAAAACATATGTATTTTAAGGTTATACGCTTACGAAGGACCGTGATTGTGATAAGGATTATATAACTCCACCGTTAACCGTTGTGTGACAAACAACATATTCTGGCATTTATAGGGTTCCAAAATTCTGTATCCAGGAGTCATATACTACGACACGGAGGTAGACTGGATTATTTTGCAAAAGTATTTTCTGGAACCGTATGTTTTTACTCAAGAATCCTGTAAGGCGATAGTAGGCGTCTATCATTGCGACATATTAAGTTCAACAAAAACATCAGCAAAGAGTGATATGCTGGTACAAAGAGAAGTGTAAGGAACGTAATTTGTGTGACAAAATAATCATATAAGAGTTAATTGTTAACTTATCAGTTTTCCGCACACGGAGATACCCCAAGCTCCCAGAATTCAATTGGGTGATCACCTGACTACGAGGCAAGGGCAGACCATCCCCACAGTTGATAAGCCATGGGTAACCGGGCCACCAAACTTACGGAGGATGAGCTAGAGGATCTGAAGGCGTGCACATACTGTGAGTAAAATGTGTCTAATACTGTGTGCAAGTTTGGGGGTTGATACTACTACTACTACTACTACTACTACTACTACTACTACTACTACTACTACTACTACTACTACTACTACTACTACTACTACTACTACTACTAAAATACCTTCCGATCACTAATAATAATAATAATAATAATAATAATAATAATAATAATAATAATAATAATAATTTGTACCGAAGTATCAAAGCGCTTTACATTATTGAATATAAAAACATATACAAAACCTTCATTTTAAACATAAATTATACACAATACAATAGACGAGTGATAATTGGAATACATAGCAGCATAAAAAACAACAACAAAAACCCGCCAATGTCGTTTGGTCATTAATATCTTATTGTGTAAACTTAATTGAGTACATGCGTGTTTTTAATGTTGGGTTTGATAACGGTAAATATCATTTCGTTATTTATGTCTCAAAACGTGTACCTGTTGGGAAAAAAAGCGCATTTTCCTAGTGGTTTGCGCAAAATGTGGGTTTAAACTCCGTCCATGTTGTTTGCAACTAAAGGCGTGTTCATACTTTGTGTTAAGACCTGCCTCTCTTTTGGAGTATACAAGGTGCGGGTTCGTGCCCCACGTATCTCATTAGTATCCTTGTCTTTTCTACTAGAGTACAGAATTACAAATTATTTGAATAGCTGTTTTGGTTTATTTTTGTCTTTTTACTCGTACTTCTTATCTCTTTTAATTTGAAAGCCATGAACCGTAAAGAAGTCTTTCAAAATTACACAAAAAACAACAACAAACAAATAATGAATAACGCAAAAAATAATAATATCAGCACAATTTAACAAAAACCAACAACACATAACACAAATTTCCAGTGAAGATTACCCTCTTGAAAAAAAAACACCAGAGGGATTTTACCAAAAACAGCTGATATACCAGCTAGAGATCGAACCCAGCGTCTCTTTCATATCTGCAAAACGCTTTACCACCAGATATGCCAGGAACCCCACTCACTGTCAAATGTGGGACCTAAATTCAATGTGAATTTCAGTGCCAGATTTAAGACGAGGTCCGCATAAGTCCGATAATAATAATAATGAAGAGTATTTATATGGCAGCTCTGGGCGCACACATCACATTGACTAAAATAGTGATCACATACAAGCTTATACTTAATCAAAAACAGTATGATTCACAATACAGCTTCTATTGACAATGAGAGCGAATCACATAAACTGTAAAAAAGATGTGTTGTTAGACCTGCCCTAAAACATTACTAGGATGTTATTAAACACAAGGTTAGAGGGAGAGAATTCAACACTGCCGGAGCCGCATGAGGAAAAAATATCACAGTAAGTCTGCAAGTACCTTTTAGGGGGATTCCTTGAACACATTAGTTGAACCTGATGTCCTCAATCCATTTCTGTTGTCTTATCCACGCTTTGGTTGTATAGTTCACCAAAGGAATTTTTATAACTGTATGACGTGCTTGAAACATAGTCAGCCTGTCTATGCTTTGATTTTTTTACTCAACATCCTTGAAGTCCTAAATGTATGCCTGCTGTATAATTTATGCGTTTGTTGTGTCGCTCACCAAGGGAACATCTATCACTTGTCGTTCCACCTTTCCCTGGGCAAAAGCTAGAATTCCTCATTTTTTTTCAGGAAGTGATGACAGTAATTCTTTAGAAACCTGTGATTTTTTCTTAAACTCAAGACTTGGATGGCATTGGTTAAGAAACGCTTGGAGTTCTACAGACTTTCACACAGGGACCTGGGCTGAAGCTGAGATTCGACACTCAGGGCCTCTATACTTTATCCAAAGCACTACTGAGCTAACTGCGTTCACAGGCTATCGAGATAAAGAACTGAGCATTTATATTTCTCTTAATCGACAATCCGTCCCCTTTTACTCTCATATAAAAAGAAATGCCATACAGGTAACCATGCAAAACACGACAAATGACCTAGAGAACTAAAATAGATTATGCCTAGCTCTACCTCCCTCCCAAAGCTGGATCCCTAAGCAGACGGCTTTGCCTCTCGCTGGATGGGTCGATGTTATTATAATGTTACCGGCTGAAGCAAGTCACTATTCTCCAGATTATGTCTTTGTATGAAAGCACCTCAACTTGCCAGACGTAAGTCTCACGACCCATCCGCGATATAGCATTATTCTTGACAGAGGCCACTAAACGTAAACCACCAAGCAACCAACAATCCCTCAAAGATCGAGTCAAATGCTAAAGGTCATGGTTCAGACACTCAGAAGGTCAAAAGGTCAAAACGCCAAAAGGTCAAAAGGTCAAAAAGTCAGGGAGTCAGAACTAGGCGGGTACTGTCTGCAGCTGTGCACAATTATTTTATTCACTTATGCACTCAGTCCCGCATTTTGCTCCGGACACTTAGATTTGTAGTCCTTTATCTTGTGGTGACACTAATTAGTTTTAGTCTTATTTTTTCTATGGAATTTGCTTATTATTTCTAAAACCTAACTGGTGTCAATTAATTCCCTCATGCTCTTGTTTTTAGCTTCGGTGTTGCTGTTTTTTGTTGTTGATGTTGTTTTTTGTATTGTTTAGGTAGTGAACAATGATGAATATATAAATAGATACATAAAATTAATATATTAAAATCCATGCAAAGCGCTATCTTAAGCAGAATATAATTAGAGCTAGGGAAAAGGTTAGAAAGTACAAAGACTGGGGAGATGTAGACTCTCGACTAACACCATACATTTAGATGCCCTAGTCGTGCTTATAAATTTACTTTGTCTTACTATACAATACCTATACTATAAGAGGGCGGGCGCAGTAGCCCTGGTGTAAAACATCTGCTTCCAACGCATGAGGTCCGTGGTTCGAGCCCTCGCGATTTCGCCTCGTTCTGGTTGGATCGGTGCCAGTCTAATGTTACCGACTGAGTGAAGAGTCACGGTATCCCCGCCCTGTCATGTGTGTGGCAGCTCAAAAAATGTGTCAGACTTTAGTCTTGGGGATCGTCCGCAACATAGCCAATACAATGCTGACAACAGACGTTAAACAAAATTCACTCGCAACTCACCTACTTGGCTATATGCCATCATTAGAAAACGAATGTTAATATCTCTTGCTTACTAATCCAACGCTGTGTGTGTAGAAACTCATGGGGGAGCTAGATAACAGAGAGTCTTCAGAGAAGAAACCCCCCTTATAGCAAGTGTTTCGGCCCTTAACTCCTGACACTCTAAAGCTGAAAATATACCAACTCATACATGCATCCTGGCCATACACAGGCAATATGCGGAGATCCAATTTTCAGTGGTTAATCGTTTCTGAAGATAAACCGGCTGTCGTGCGACGGTTACCAGCTTCCGCGTCGCACGACGGTTTCTGTGTTTTGCTATGGGGAGGCAAAACTTGATCTGTGTTGGACGACCGCCATTGTTTTCCGGCTCTCGATTCAAAACTTTAAACACACTTTTCTCCAGAATGCCTTCATAAGTATAGATCCAAGTAGTATATTTAGTCTCAGATAGTAATAAAATAGGGTCACAATAAAAATGATATATGAAATCAGCGTAGTTTTTTAAATATTTGAAAAGTTAGCTAATCGCATAACCGCTGGGCACAATTTGACCTAGATAGCTGGCCAAGCCAGAATCTAGACTCGCGTGTATGTGCAAAGAGCGATTCCCCGCTGACCGTTGACCTTTGATCCTGGCATCACATGCTTCGGCTGGCATATGTGTTGCTTGGGCAAGATATACCAGGATCGACAACTTTGTCTTATGATACTGTCGACCCACGCTTGGTTTAGCTTGGTGTAGCCGTACACTAAGGGGGTCGGGCCACACCCAGGTCATGACTCCCGAGAAAAGCCGTTGGGAAAATCGTGCAGTTTGTGTTGTTCTTACACTAATCTTAGCCCCAGTCTCGTCGACAGTCTTGGCAGTCAAAGATTCCAGTTGGAATTGTCAGTTTGTCAGTGCGGTCGATAATTAAGTCGCTACAGACTTCAAGGTGGTTCTTGTCAACACGGCAATAATTAGTTATTGCTGAAGAAACAACACCGTGTCTTCATCCACCTTTTTAGCTATTTAACACCCCTAGAAATCTGACTTCTACAACTTCCATTCCTGTCAGAAAACCTTTCACCCTGACTATTAAAGTCTTTTTGGCAACCACCCCCAGAAACGTGGGTCCATGATGTCTTCCTCCACCCCCGGTTGTTCTTGTTCTTTATTAGAATTATCTCCCTCTCTCCGGGTTTAACGTCCCTATACGGCAAGTCCCCTGGTTGCTCTTGTTTGAATTTGTGGCTTTCTTAAATCATGAACCCAGCGCTTTGTTTACCCCGCTTTTTACCATAATTAGAAACCTGACACCCAGATATTTTGTGTCTGACTATCTCTCATCTGTCTATAACTCCACTTGGTATCCATCAGATGCTAATGGTCGTTGTGGTCTTGGTGGTTGTGGTGGTTGTTGTCGTTGTGGTGGTTATGGTGGTTGTGGTTATGGTGGTTGTGGTTATGGTAGTGGTGGTGGTTGTGGTTCTAGTTGTTGTGGTGGTTGTGGTGGTTGTGATGGTTATGGTGGTTATGGTGGTTGTTGCGGTTATGGTGGTTATGGTGGTTATGGTGGTGGTGGTGGTTGTGGTTATGGTGGTTGCGGTTGTTGTTGTTGTTGTTGTTGTTGTTGTTGTTGTTGTTGTTGATAATACAGCGTTGCTACTTAAGCTCAACAGTAAGAAACGAACTCACTCACTCACTTACTTTATGCCTTCTTGCTAGCCCACCGTTTTAAAAAACTTAAATGAGCTACCTTTTGGCACGTCTAGAAACTTTACTCTCATTAATTTGTGCCCTGCCTGACTGTCCCTCATCTACCACCAACCCCCACACGGATTCGTTTCTAGCTATATCATGTAAACTCAACCCAACTTAACTAGCTCTAGTTTCAGTGGAGCCCGCTACCCACTGGACCACTCTACCGCCTCTAAAAACCTGATGCTAATACGATGAGAATTCAGCTCTATGTTTATCCCTCTTAGTACCACTCATTAAGAAACTTGACTCTGATGTGGTTCTTGTTCTGACGATTTCTCGTCTGTCGCTAACCCCTCACGGATAACGGCGGATTTAAGTAGATCCCTGGTCAACTCGACACTTTAATCAATACATACTACATCTAGTGAGACTAATTTTCCATGTCCACCCGTCTGGACTTGGCGTGACAAAGACTTGACCACTGCCCACTCAGTCCATATAACATAAGTCAAATACAGAGGAGCACGTGTCGTTAACAAAAACGCATTGTGTTCTACCTAGCACATAAGATTTGAACCATTCAATAACAGATCCTGAAATACCAAATGTAGTTGACAGCCTTTCAATCAAAATACTGTGGTCAATGGTATCGAATGCCGCACTTAAATCTAATAATGCCAAAATAGCATTATCTCCTCCATCCGTGGAGCATAAGAGATCGTTGTGGACTTTCAGCAGTGCAGTCTCTGTGTTGTGAAATTGTCTGTAAGCTGACTGGTACGGGTCTAGCAAGTTATGTTTGGAAAGATGTTTCTTTAATTGTGCTAGCACTACCTTTTCTAGAATTTTAGACAAAAAAGGTAAATTAGAAACAGGCCTAAAGTTTTTTAACTCATCTGGGGATAAATTAGGGTTTTTTAACAAAGGCAAGATGACAGCATGCTTGAGTTGTGGTTGTTGTTGTTGTTGTTGTTGTTGTTGATAATACAGCGTTGCTACTTAAGCTCAACAGTAAGAAACGAACTCACTCACTCACTTACTTTATGCCTTCTTGCTAGCCCACCGTTTTAAAAAACTTAAATGAGCTACCTTTTGGCACGTCTAGAAACTTTACTCTCATTAATTTGTGCCCTGCCTGACTGTCCCTCATCTACCACCAACCCCCACACGGATTCGTTTCTAGCTATATCGTGTAAACTCAACCCAACTTACCTAGCTCTAGTTTCAGTGAAGCCCGCTACCCACTGGACCACTCTACTGCCTTTATAAACCTGACGTTAATACAATGAGAATCCAGCTCCATGTTCATCCATATTTGTACCACTCATTAAGAAACTTGACTCTGATGTGGTTCTTGTTCTGACAATTTCTCGCCTGTCGCTAACCCCTCACGGATAACGGCGGATTCAAGTAGATCCCTGGTCAACTCGACACTTTAATCAATACATACTACATCTAGTGAGACTAATTTTCCATGTCCACCCGTCTGGACTTGGCGTGACAAAGACTTGACCACTGCCCACTCAGTCCAGCCTCCTGAAATCTGACCACAGATTACCAGCCTCCCCGCCTCCCCACCTGCCTCTCCCCGAAAGGGGTGTAAGTACAACTCTATCGTTAACACTTACGACGTGTCTTAAGATAGGCAACTAAGTGGCTGACGACGAGTTGTGAGATACGCTGACGTTGTACTTACAAGTATGTCACCCAACAACCCCACACCTACCCCTATACACACACACACTCCTAAAGTATCTTGGTTTTTGCTTCTACTGCTTGTACTATAGTATGAGTACCGACTATTTTTCTTAAGTTGTATCGATTTGATTCCAGTTCGTCTGTTCCTCTTTGCCTCCGTGTCTTTCTCCGTCTCAGTTCTTTCTCTGTGGTTTTTCTCCGTGTCTGGCTCCTTGTTTGTTCCTTCTCTGTGTATTTTCTCCTGTTATAATTCTCTTTTCTTTTCTTATATGCACCCTTCATTTAATCAGCTATTTACTCCCAGTTTTTGCGTCTGTTGGTAGTATGTACTGTTTGTGATGACAATTATTTTTTCTTAAGTTGTATCGTTTGATTTCAGTTCATCTGTCCTGCAGTGTCTTTTATCCGTCTCAGTTCTCTCTGTGGTTGTTCTCCGTGTCTGGCTACTTGTTTTTCCTTCTTGTTTGTATTTTATGATATAATGCTCTTGTTTCTTTTTTTTTATTTGCACCCCTATTTACTCTTCTATCTCCGTCTATAAGGTCTCGTCTTAAGATATTTTAATAAGAAGGCTGACGGCAAGTTTTAAGCTACCGCGTTGTTTATTTAAGACCCCCGAGTATGTCACTCCACCTCCCCCACCCCCCTTTTTCCCCCGCCACCTAATCAGCTATTTACTCCCAGTTTTTGCGTCTGTTGGTAGTATGTACTGTTTGTGATGACTATTATTTTTTCTCAAGTTGTATCGTTTGATTTCAGTTCATCTGTCCTGCGGTGTCTTTTATCCGTCTCAGTTATTTCTCTTTAGTTTTTCTGCGTGTCCGACGCCTTGTTTTTTACTTCTTGTTTATATTTTATGATATAATTCTCTTGTTTCTTTTTTTGTATCCACCTTTATTTATTTTTCTATCTCTGTATATAAGGTCTCGGCTCAAGATATGCTGATTAGAAGGCTGACGACAAGTTTTAAGCTACCGCAATGATTAATTGTTATATAGAACATTGTCATTCCTC
>RQTK01000956.1:171446-181539 GCA_003991915.1 Elysia chlorotica
AAATAATTACCTATGAGAGCTGAAAACTAATGTTGAAATAGATCTTAAGCCTGTACGATCTGGAATTACAAATTACTTTTTTTCTCGATCTTTGTCGCTGTGTCTGTTTGTTTGTTTGTTTGCCGTCTTTCTGTCTGCCTGTTTGTTTATCTCCCTGTCCCTCTGTCTGTCTGTCCGGAGGTTCCTATTCAAACCCCCAAGATCGGTAAACAATTTATTTTTCCGATTTCATCCCTTACTGATGTTTTAGGATCAGTTTAACGTGACCGGCGGAAACAAGAGACATAGTAAATCGTCACTGTCGCTCTGTCCGGCAGTACATAAAATTCTCAGATGTTTGTCTTGGGTCCCGTCCATAGTACAGTCTTTCTCTTTACGGTGGGAGTTGAGAAAAAAACTCAGCCTTTCTGGCAGCGACTGAGCTTCATTATCCCCCGTTCTAAAAAGAAAGAAAAAAAAACATTCTACTCTACCCCTCCCACCCCACCGTCCTCTTCTTTCCTTTTCCTTTGATCCGAACACCACACCCTATTACACGCCGAGATAGACAATGATAATCTTATTTTAAACAGTGCCACTTATAATAACAGCTTTGGTGTGATAAAGTATAACTCAAAATAAAACGACAACTGACAGAGTGAGAGAGTGAGCTGGTTTAACGTTCAGCTCCAGCACTATATAGGCTATATTGTGGACGGTCCCCAAGACGGACGTCTGACAACTGTATGTGCTGCCACACACGAGACAGGGGCGGGGATACCATGACTCCTGTCTCAGCCGGTCACACTATACTGACACCGACCCAACCAGTAGTGAACGCAATCGCCAGGCCTCGAACCCGGATCTTTTGCGTCGGAAGCCGAAGTTTTAAACCAGGGTCACCGCACCCCCCTTAAAGCGGCTAAAGGGGCTAAAAACAGAACATTGGCATTCCCGATTTTCCTCTGTGCGCCAACAATCATCAAGGCTAAGTGAAGATACACAACAGTAGAACAGCACACAATAATAAACACAAACAAAATGGAAACAGATTTTATAAAACTAAATAAAAAGAGTTTCATACGTTTCAACCGTTTTAATTTGTAGTACTATGTAAGATGCATAACAATTGTATTTAACGCATAAGGCCTATGTAAAATATGTAAGGCAAACAAAAAAAAATTAAAATTTGATAGATAAGAAATAAAATTCAGTTTTCGTTAACAAACGCATTAATAGTTAAATTTCTTATGTTTAGACCCAAAATCATTAAAGTTAAAATATAAATAAATAAATGTGTAAATAAGGTTATTAAAACATGGAGAGTACAAAAAACTCTGGAAACATATGGTGAGTTCAGTTGAGTTGGTTTAACGTCCAACGTCAGCACTATAAAGGCAATACTGTGGACGGGCCCCAAGACGGACGTCTGACAATTTTATGTGCTGCCACACACGAGGCAGGGCAGGGATGCCATGACTCCTGTCTTAGACGTTCACATGAAACTGCGACCGAACTAACCAGTAAGGGGATACGCCATCACTCAATGAATGCATGGGTTAAAAAACCGTCGCCATGGTAACAGTGATATGTTATATACAATATGCATGTGAATAAGATATACTAGGGAATAGTTAATTTATTTCTTAATGTCGGTCGTCAGAAACTATCTGATGGACGAGACACAAGACTAAAGTCTGACAATTTACATGTACTGGGACACCGACAGGGCGAGAATGTCAGGATCTCTGTATTAGCCGGTCACGTGATACATACAGACACAGAGCCAACTACAAGGAAGCAAGGCATACATTATATTTTTATCTTTAGTCAATAATACAGGTCTAAATCTAGCCTACTTGATCCTATCGTTGTGGTTTTGCCTTGCTGTTTTTAATGAAAATGTTACATATTTTTACTTACTTGTCAGGTCCAATTTAATTAATTTTTTTACCAAAGTTTTAAAGATTGATGAACAATAAGATTAATGGAGATATTGGAAACATTTCTTGCAGTAGTATAAATGAGGGTTGTAGTTAATGATAATTATATTATACGTGAAATACTCCTTTTTTGTTTCTAGCAACTTTCGTTGTTGAACCAGTCTTTTTTCATTAAGTACGATGGCTTGATGGAATGTGGTTTGAGATAATTTTTTGCTTTCATGTTTTCTTCTATACCGTTAGAATATGGTAAGAGGAGTAAAACATAATCTTATGAATGAAGGGAAAATGGTTGGGTACCTCTTAATTTATTAAACCAAAGAAGAAGAAAAAAGAAATATTGGAAATTGTGGGACAATTATTTGTTTTTATTTACATCACGGAGGATAGATAGAAGGAAGGACAAGCAAGTAGTAGACGAGGAAAAGAGAGAGAGAGATTTGGGGGAGGAGAGAGATTGAGAGAGAGAGAAAGAGAAAAAGAGAGAGAAACAAATAGAGAGAGAGATACAGAGAGAGAGAGACAGACGGAGAGATAGATTAAGAAGAAGTCAGACAGGCAAACAGATTCAACGGGAAAGAAATAACCAAAGAGAAAAAAACAACACCACATAGATGAAGAAAGAGTGCAAAATTAATAACTTTGCTTAATAAATACACAATAAACAAACCAGTTTGAAATGAATACTGATCGAATCATAATATTATAATATACGAGTTTAGCCAAGTGATCTGCACATGGTCTAAATCTATATATACATAGTTATTGTTGTTTCCAGGATTACCTAGTCAAACCACTAAGAAAGGTGTCGAAACAAAAGCCATTAAGGTATTTTATTTCAGTTGCTTTGTTGTTTCATGTAGTAACCATAAGGTATAAATATAGATCTTTCAAGTATGAAATATTATAATGAAAACAAGTGGCAACACCATTACTAACAAAAATTAATGTCAAAGTTGGGTTTGGTTCTTTCGTTTCGTAACAGCATTCGTCACTAACTAGCCTTTGATACTTCCCTGATGTCCATAGTCAGCAACTAGACTTTGTAACTTTTCTAACACCCATAGTCAGCAACTAGATTTTGTTACTTTCCTAACATCTGTAGTCAGCAACTAGACTTTGTTACTTTCCTAACATCCTTAGTCAGCAACTAGGCTTTGTTACTTTCCTAACATCCTTAGTCAGCAACTAGGCTTTGTTACTTTTCTAACATCCATAGTCAGCAACTAGGCTTTGTTACTTTTTAACATCCATAGTCAGCAACTAGGCTACGTTGGTTTCTAACATCCGTAGTCAGCTAGGCCTTGTTACTTTCCTAACATCGTTAGTCATCAACTAGGTTTTGTTACTTTTTAACATCCATAGTCAGCAACTAGGCTTTGTTGCTTTCTGAACATCCATATTCAGCAATAGGCTTTGTTACTTTCCTAACATCCGTAGTCAACAACTAGGCTTTGTTACTTTCCTAACATCCATAGTCAGCAACTAGACTTTGTTACTTTCCTAACAGCCGTAGTCAGCAACTAGGCTTTGTTACTTTGTTAACACCCATAGTCAACAACTAGGCTTTGTACTTTCCTAACATCCATAGTCAGCAACTAGACTTTGTTACTTTCCTAACATCCGTAGTCAGCAACTAGGCTTTGTTACTTTGTTAACATCCATAGTCAACAACTAGGCTTTGTACTTTCCTAACATCCGCAGTCAGTAAATAGACTTTTCCAGGGACAGATCCCTAAACCCCTTATCCAAAGTCTGAGAAATGAGCGTGATTTTTATACATAAAAAAGATACATAACTGGATATCATGACTTTTGTCTCAGTCAAGTCATCTGTTACTGACACCTACTCAACCAATATTGTTTATGTCAAAGTTTCATAGGGTAATCCTTGGATTGTCTAAACAGATGGGTACCCCAAAAAAAGAAGAGCAATTTCGACCTTTTGAAGTTGCCTTAACAAATAGATGAGTGGCATGCCATATGCATGATCACCTTTAGACCCAGTACTTGATACATTAATGAATTAAGGTAATCCTGGGGCCCCACACTTTTTGTTCTCGAACCCAAACCTTCGCTCTAACCAACTGTGGTTTTTGACCTCTTGACCATGTGTTCTCGAACCCAACCCTTCGCTCTAACCAACTGTAGTTTTTGAGCGCTTGACCATGTGTTCTCGAACCCAAACCTTCGCTCTAACCAACTGTAGTTTTTGAGCGCTTGACCATGTGTTCTCGAACCCAAACCTTCGCTCTAACCAACTGTAGTTTTTGACCTCTTGACCATGTGTTCTCGAACCCAAACCTTCGCTCTAACCAACTGTAGTTTTTGACCTCTTGACCATGTGTTCTCGAACCCAAACCTTCGCTCTAACCAACTGTAGTTTTTGACCTCTTGACCATGTGTTCTCGAACCCAAACCTTCGCTCTAACCAACTGTAGTTTTTGACCTCTTGACCATGTGTTCTCGAACCCAAACCTTCGCTCTAACCAACTGTAGTTTTTGACCTCTTGACCATGTGTTCTCGAACCCAAACCTTCGCTCTAACCAACTGTAGTTTTTGACCTCTTGACCATGTGTGCGCCGGGCTCTCTGTCCACCCACACGTGCGGGTTCGGGGCGAACTTGGCGTTGTAGGCTGACGTCATCTTGGTCAGTCTGTCCACTATGTCCTGCATCTGAGAGTTGGACACCGCCTGGAGTCCCATGTAGCGCCGGTCAAGGCCGGACACGATCTGGAAAAAAACCCCACGAGAATGGACAAATGAGGCATTAGAAAGTTGGACAAACATACGAGAATGGACAAGTTAGACATTAGAAATCTAGACAAACACACGAGAATGGACAAATGAGGCATTAGAAATGTGTAGTATTATGTAAGATGCATAACAATTATATTTAACGCATAAGACCTATGTAAAATTATGTAAGGCAAAAAAATGGACAAATGACTGGCTTAGAAATTTGGACAAACATACGAGAATGGACAAATGAGGCATTTAGCATTAGAAATCTAGACAAACTCACAAAAATGGTCTTAGAAATTTGGATAAGCATACGAGAATGGACAAGTTAGACATTAGAAATCCAGACAAACACACGAAAATGGACAAATGACTGGCTTAGAAATTTAGACAAACACACGAAAATGGACAAATGACTGGCTTAGAAATTTGGACAAACATACGGGAATGGACAAATGACTGGCTTAAAAATGTGGATAAACACACGAAAATGGATAAATGACTGGCTTAGAAATTTGGACAAACATGTGAAAATGGACAGCTGAGGCATTAGAAATGTTAACAAACTCACGAAAATGGACAAATGAGTTATAAAAAATCTGGACAAACACATGTAAAAAAAGACAATACAAATCTGGACAATAGAAACACCTGGATAAACACCTAAGTAGACAAACATTAAAGATTAGATTAGACAAGATTAGACCATTAAAAATCTAAACAAACACACAAGTAGACACATGATATTTGCAAAGTTGACAGACACATAGATAGACAAACAATAAATATTTGGGCAAACAAGCCATTACAAATCTGACCAGCAAACGTGTGGACAAACTAGGCATTTGAAATGTTGACAAACAAGGAAGCTCGAAGAGGAATAGAGATACACAGACAAAGCATTAGAAGTGTGGACAATAGGTTTGACAAAAACATAGTTTTAGAAATGCCACTGTTGGCGTTTTTTAAGTGCAACAAGGTCCATGTTTATGTCATTATACTTGAGGTCGTTTAAATGGAAAATTGTATACATTTTGGCGATTAGTTCTGGTCGTTTGTGTAGTGACCCGAGATATTTAGGCCCAGGTCATGATGGATCATTGGTAGATTTTAGTTTAGCGTTGGTTTTTATACGTCAAACTTTAATAAAAAGGCTGTATTGTAGACGGATCCCAAAACTTACGTCTGGCAATGTTACGTGTTGCCGCACACATGCAGTTCCGTGATATCGTGGCTCATGTCTCAGCAGGTCTCGTTATATTAACACCGACCCAACCAGTTGGGGGACGAAATCGGATAAATAATTCTTTCACCAGTAGTGGGTTTTGTTCCAATTTGGAAACGGTAAATGATGATATAATTTGTAAGTTGAGATTATTTCGAAAAAAATGTAATTGTTTTTTAAAGTTCAAATATCTTTATAATTCATTTGAGATGACCGCAGCTATTAAGGGCTGAAATACATAATTATTGTTTATTTATTTGTTCACTTTCAAGTGACAATGAAATTTTCGCTATAGATTGGTTTAACTGAGCGACATAGGCATAATTTTGTTTTCTGTACCACCCAAGATTGGTTTTTATCATTATAATTGCCCACAAACATGCCATGTATGGTTTTAGAGGTATAGGAAAATAAAAGGATAATACTATGTGACCATTACTTCTTTCAACGATTTTCTTTTTGCACACAGATTTGGCTGAGAGAAAAGCAAAAACTTTTAGTTATATTTTCTTGTCAATATTTTTCGAAAAGCTAACAGATCTTGTATTTTAGCATAAGTAAATATAATTTTCTAAATGCAAACATAACTTAAGCTTATAATTATTTCTTCTATATAGTTTTCTACAGGCAAACAGAACTTGTGATTGTTTTTAACAGAGTGAAAATTTCCGGGTAACTGTATTTTGTGACGACTTTTTATTGGCAATAACGCAAAAAAAATCATGTAATTATATAGACTGAAAAAAAAATTGCAGTACAGTGTACTGTCATATTTTGTAATATTGTAACAACTATTACTTTCTATATCAATGACTTTCCTGGGTCAACACCTAACTGAGGTTTGTGTATGGCATTAAGCAGAAGGAAAACAACAAGAAAGGATTACGAGACCTGGTCTGTAATTATTATTAAGCGTCGACCTGGAGTGCAAGTACCCAATGACCCGTACTCAATTCCCTGATGTGCCTATGTTTGTGTGTGTATGAGTGCGAGAGAGAGAGAGAGAGAAAGAGAGAGAGAGAGATAGAGAAAGAGAGAGAGAAAGAGGGAGGGAAAGAGAGAGAGAGAGAGGAAGAGAGAGAGAGTAAGAGAGAGGTAGAGAGAGAGGAAGAGAGAGGGAGAGAGAGAAAGAGAGAGAGAGGGAGAGAGATAAAGAGTTAAAGAGACATGGAGAGAAAGAAAGAGATAGGTAGATAGACAAAGAGAAATAGAGAGAAAGAGAGGGAGACAAAGAGAGACAAAGAAACAGAGACAGATAGAGAGAAAGAGAGAGAGAGAGAGAGAGAGAGAGAGAGAGAGAAAGAGAGAGAGAGAGAGAGAGAGAGAGAGAGAGAGAAAGAGAGAGAGAGAGAGAGAGAGAGAGAGAGAGAGAGAGGGAGAGAGAGAGAGACTGTGTTTGTGTAACAGTGGACCTGTAAATCCGGGAGAATCGGATGCCAAGAACTTCCGGTCAACAAACTTATGGTCACGCTTTTCTACATCTACTGGGCTTGGCACGCTTAAGTGTATAATAAGTAGTGTGTGGTGTTTAGTGTAAAGAACTAGTGTGTAGTGTTCAGTGTACTACACGCAATATCAAACGAAGTTAGAAATTAACTCCCATTCACTATCAAGAGCATTACATTTGCCTCTGCTTTTCCTTTACATAAATTAACTTTTTTTTAAAAGAACTTAATGCTTATTCTGATTTTTTGTAATAACAATAAGCTATATAAGATTATTAAGAAGATTAATTTGGTTGCACTTTTACTATGTGTTACTTTTTTACTTTTTACCCTTGATGTATGTGTGTGGACCTGTGTGTGTATGTAGGTGTGTGAGGGGTGATGAAGGCAGAATAAGATGAAACCAGTTCCCAGTTACTTAATTGCAAATTAATTACCTGTCGGTTGGATTGATGTGTTTCAAACTATAACAGAAAATGAAGTTATTGATTATGCGATATCTATAGTTTATACCTGGCTTCATTTCGTGTCCGTCCGTCTGTCCGTCTGTCTGTCTGTCTGTCTGTCTGTCTCTCTATCTCCCTATCTCTTTATCTCTCCCTCTAACTCTCTCTGTCTCTCTTTCTCTCTCTCTCAACAGTTAACGATCTAACATTTCTCAAAAAGTAACCAAAGAGTTGTCCTGTATTTTCATTATCAAATATAGTTTTGCACTAAATGCTCCACGGCCACTCCAAAGTAAGCAATCTAGGTTTTTCCAATAACGCCAAAGATTTTCCGCTTTTGACCATTCAATTTAGTCTTTGGACTTTTCCACCTGGCATATTTCTGGAACCGATCAACGATTTTAGCGCCCCCAATACCGATCAATCAACAGTTTTCAACACCCCAAGAGGCAAACAAAGACTCTCACTAATCCTTTAATCCCCCCATTCTTCTTTGGATTCTTTCACGTAAAAAAAGGCCATACCTTGAGCGGGTGGCAAAATCTGTTTAACGATTTGTTTCTAAGTTGGGCGGCGTTTTATAACTTAAACGGGAGAGTTAAATGCGCGTTGTTTACTTTTGTTTGTTTTGGTTTTTGTTTTGTTTTTTGCCTCTTCCATTATCATAGTTTCGTTCTATAGCCGTATGTTGTGTCCAAGAAATTGTTGGAGTGGAAGTTAACAATTATATATATTGATCCCAACTGCCAATCCATCCAGCAATTCTAAGTCTATGAACAAACACACAATACGATTTTTAGGGTAAAGTTGGCAGTACGCTATAATCCCAACTATCCGTGTTGGTTATTTCAGCCTCAGGATTGACAGCTCAGTTTATTCAGGTTTCGAATTTCACATGATAATCTGATGGATGGATTTTTTTAAGGAAGGTGTGGATTAAGTCTTAGTTGATTGAGTCCCATACTGGTTTGACGTGTTTTGGTCGAAATTTTAGTTACTGTTCCAAATGTTTGGTGCTTGGTTGGTTGGTTGGATGAGGTTCTTTTGTTTGTTGGTTTCTATACATCTATAGCCAGTTACTAGTCTATCTCGCGGGTGATGGGAGGCGCTGTGGCCCTGGGGTAGAACATTGGCTTCTGACGCAAAAGGTCCATGGTTCGAGCCTTGGCGACTTCGCTCCCTACTGGTTCGGTCGTTGTCAGTTTAATGTGACCGACTGGGACAGGATTCATGATGGCATCTCCGCCCTGTCTAGTGTGTGGCAGCACATAAAATTATCAGATGTCAGTTTCGGGTTCCGTCCACAATATAGCCTATATAGTCCTTATGTTGGACATTAAACCAACTCAAGTCAAATAGTACAACTACTTCGCGGGTGATACTAAGACTAGTCTGAATATTGTAGAATATAAAGTATTGAATTACACAAAAACCCAATCGCGTTCGCCCAAGTCCCCAAACCCCACAGTCAAATGTGGATTTGAACACGCGCCTACCGTCGGACTGTCGCCAATGCTGCAGTTCCTGGCACTTGGTTAAATATTTCGCTTTTATTATAAAAGTCATAGTTTTGTCATAAAAAAAGCTTATTTCTTTACATATACCCCAACCCACATACACACATACAAAGAAAGAAAGAAAGAAGGAAAAGAGACAGAAAACGAAAGTGATTAAAATTAGAAGAGAAAAGATTTAAAAATCTAATAAAATCTCAAGTGAAACCCCCAATCTATCTTTCCCCAACTCTCAAACCCCTCCAGTCAAACAGGGATTTGAACACGCGCCTACCGTAGGACTGTCCCCAGCGCTGTAGTCCCTAGCACTCTGGGTTCCCCTCTGAGCCATCCCATGGCGACCGTCCACTGACGCACTTCCGGTGAATGGGTGGTTCTCCAGGTCCAGGCGCATATTGTCGTTGTCGTTGTTGTTGTTGTTGTTGTTGTTGTTGTTGTTGTTGTTGTTGTTGTTGTTGTTGTTGTTGCTGCTGCTGCTGCTGCTGTTGTGGTCTCGCCCTATCCGCCCTGCCGTGGTTTTGGGCCGCTTCAGAAGGCGGCGGTTATTGTAGCTGCTGTGGCTGTGAGCGCTGGTTCTACCGACCTGCCCGACGGGGGTCGCAGATAGGAGGGATAGAACATGAGGAGGCAAAAAGTAAGGTTTACATTTTTCTTTTAGTTTGTAAAAAAAAACACTTTTGTGTAAAGCCATGTTCCTACTCAATGTCTCTTTTTCTTTCTTTCTCTATTTATCTCTCTCCATTTCTCTGTCTGTCTGTCTGTCTGTCTGTCTGTCTGTCTGTCTGTCTGTCTGTCTGT